>JAFBJT010110641.1:3365-30865 GCA_016785325.1 Chascanopsetta lugubris | reverse complement strand
GTTCTGCGTTTAAAGGCCCTAATGTTTCTCCTGTCATCGGGGTAGGTAGGTAGGTAGAGGGCTGGGGGGGGGGGGTTGTCTTCATAAAATAAAATAAAAAATAAAAAGTTGTTCAGAAAGAATTATCAGCAGGCAGCAGGGAGGAGAGGGTTGGGTGGTCTGAGTGCTAATCAAAAGTGTCCTATGGGCGGCCATGTTTCCTCACTGCATTCCCCTATGTAAAATTCCAGTTGACCCCGAATGCATTTAGTTCTGTAATCTACACATGCACTTCCCATTACTTGCAGAGATGCAGCCATTGGGGAGAGATTGCGAGTTCCATCTACTTTCGGTTTCGTCAGACTGATTCCTTAAAGAGCTGCACTGACCACTCCATTCAAATACTGCACTCCCTACCATACAGTCTAATGTAAATGTGATTCACTATCGTATTCCCTGGAAGGAGGATGATGTAAGCACGCGAAATATCTACACATAAAAGTATCATTTGTATGGAGATGCAGTTACATTAAAAGTGCAGGATGATGATTTCATTAATTATTCAATATCTCAGTCATAGTGAAGTCATGAACTAGCCCTAGTCTGTTCAGCCCTTACTGGGTTTAAATAGCAAAGTCTATTTATGTTTTTTTGTATTTGTTTTTATTTTATTCAACATGATCATTAAAGATGTGTCCTGCTGAGCATTCGAGATCATGTGGTGGAATCTGTTGGCATTTTGACAGGAAACAACGCAAACGCAACTACAGAGGAGGAGGAGGAAATGCAGGATGGGGAAACTGAAGAGGATGATGCAAGTTGCCAAACATTCACGAAGAGATGCTTTGGACGATGTTTATGAGGTAGGAAATGCATTTGACGAGCGCTTTTAGGCTTAAAAATGTTAAATGTGTTTGACACTTAAAGCGAAATCTCCACTATCCAGATCCACCTAATTACCATACAGAGACATTTATTGTGAAAAAACGTCACTGAATAGGTCCTTATGCAATTTAGATCCAGCCAGTTGTGGATCAATGATACGAGCCCACGGTGACACACATATGTCACCCCCAACATGGCTGCCAGCGAGCCAATTACATCACTTTAAATGTCAGTTGCGTCGCTCGCCCCGGTTGTGAAGCGGTTGAAATGAATCCGGGCGCTATACGTATTTATGCGAGTGTGTTAAGTGGGGCAGTGTGCCATGACTGGGCAGGCCGACGATCCATCATCACAGGCTGCTAATGGACAGCAAGCGCTTCAGTCTCGTTATTCCAGCAGGCCTCTGTCTCTGGTCACTCAATTGCTCGCTCTCTCTCTTTAATGCAGATTTGTTTTACATTTTTATTTTAACATATTCTCATTCACCTGCGTTTAACGCTGACTCATGTGATTCCTACGACCTTTTTCACTGGCATTCGCTATTTCCTCAACACATTAATACACTTTGAATACCTGCATTGTCTCGATAATGATACTTTTAAAGGTGCAGTGTGTACATTTGATTGAGTTGTGCACTTAGAATTGGAACGGAATGTTGCTAAATCACCTGGAATTATTAATTGACTAATTGATTAACTTATTGTTGCCTTTATATCTCCATCAGGTCCATCTGCATTATTGTCATTATCATAAGGATGTTATCATACCTCACCACTAGATGGCACTACATCCCGAATAAATTTGTTATCGTGATTTAATGCATTTCCTTGTTTACTGTAATCCATGAGACACTGCAACATGTCTGACGGATTAGCTTTACAACACAGTAGTAGTAGTAGTAGTAGTAGTAGTAGTGGTTTCCACATGTTCTACATTATTTGCAAGCCGACGTATCAATCGAGATTGTGTAAAATTCTCTGATTAGTATTCGTCCTTAGCTGTCAGCCTCTTAGCATGGCTCTGCCACAGCTTGACTATTTACCCATCCCTGTGATTGCATGTTTAATTCAATGGGTGTCCCTTGCCCTGGCTAATGTTATTTATCTCCTGAGCACTTCTCACTCATGTCCAATCCCAATCACTTTGATATTTGCAAGCACAACAGAGACAGTACTTTCCATTATTTATGAATGGGCAGCCAATCACCATGTTTACTATACTGCAACAAAGTATTATAAGACTTACAGTGAGGAGGATGATGACACGTAATGCAATTATCTTACAGCTTCACGCATGTAATGGGTCAATGATTGCCTTGAATTACCAATAGATGAATAAACTATGAGAAAAATGCTGGTATGACATGAAGTGAACCTTATTGTATGACAGACGTCCTCAGAACTGCTTGATTTATGTTGTTGGATGGATACTCACGAGCAGGAAATCAGTGCAAGACAACATACTCGGTAAGTCAGGGCCTCATCATTTAGCACTTGACTGTATGGTGGGATGTTCACACATATGTTTGCATTTCCATACATTGCTCCTGTCACAAACTGGCAAGATGAGCAATAGAGCCAGATGTATAGTGGTCCATTGAATTGCATCCTGATCTTTTGGGAAATATCTGAAAAGTCCATGGCCCATGAGGATGACTTCTGATTACGCAAAACATGCGTAATTAGTCTATTGAAATCGAATCCCGAAAAAAGAAGCCGCGTTTATAAAAGATTCCGATATCCACCACCCCTTATCTCGCCTGCTGCAGTATCACATGGGCTAACAGACGTCTGCACTCGTTACTCTGGATAACTGCACGCTGTGGCGAGGGAGCCAAAGGAGGCCGGACGAATTCTCACCACCGAGCCTCTCCACACACCGACACTTTAGAGAGGAGACAAGCGTTTCGACTCACTTAGCAGCATATCTGCACAGATTCGAATATCTGAGCACAATGGGCTTCTCATCCCCTGCACTGCACTGACTCCATCCTCTTGATCCACCTGCTTTGCTGCCTGACACATCCCACATGACTCTGGCGGCTATAACACTGTTAGCCGGGCCAGGCCAGGCCTGGGTGACCCAAATAGATTAGCGATGGCTGACAGGCCTTGCAGAGGATGCACTGTTTCCTTAAGGTGAGGGCACATAGTGGGTCTTTTGCACAATGTGCCTCCAACCATCATGGGTATTAATGCAAATGGCATGGGAATCCCATCATAGGGGTCCGATCTGTCTTGAGTTCTTCCTATAGCTCCAGAGATCCACCCGTTGGGACCTGACTGTGCTTGGCCTTTGACCTTGCATTGGAATTCAATCACCAGCTCTGCAGAACCTGACTGAATGAAGGGGGGGGGGAAACAGAAGCCACAACCCCCCCCAGAGACTCACTCATCCTCCACACTGACGATCATTCACTCGATCAACACACCTCTCCAGTCAAAGGAAAGGAAAGGAAAAATGGGTGATGGAATAAACAGTGCAGGTAATTACTTCTATACGGTAAAGTGGTCCAATAGGTACAATAGCAAAGAACACTGATTCCAACAGAAGGTACAATGAGTTTGATTGATACAGTGTGTATGTGAATTTGAACACTATCAAAAAGTAGTACCAACACACAGAGTACAAAACTAGTCCTTATATGCCCAGCTCCACTCAAGCTATATTTATGTTATGCAAGAAAGTTCTACTATGTCCCCGGCCCCCTTCCACTTCCTGTCCCCCCGGTTCCAACCCGGAGCTGCGTTTTCCCACGGTCCTGGCGAGGGAGCGTGTGTGTTTTCTTGTAATCCAAATCAGGAGATCCCAGGGAGAGGGTGAAAATTATTCTTAATAATGACATAATCAGCAGAGCAGCCATCAAGCAGATAAATTGTCATGCGCATCGTGCTAAAATATCCAATCATCCTTTGTCCCCCCCCCAGCTCTCGGTGTTGATCGGTGGATCCCCCACTGGTTCAGTCAGGTGCCCCCTCCCCCCCACCCAATAAAGAGAAGAGGGCTTGGTGCTTAGTGTACAGATCTAGATATGTAAATAGGTTCTATACAATAAAGTTGTTCCCGATCCTCAAAAATAAATGGATGAAAAGTATCAGTGATATTTTTTCCTCCTCCTCAAAATGATTCCATTGTGCATACAGGGTTTCTTATATCCTCCATAGTTTGAGTCCGTCATTCGTTCCCTTGAGCAAATAGTCTTATCTTACATTGCCTCCATTCATGGAAGTTAACACATGCCTAAATTGGTTTATGCAGCGTGGACTCCGTCGCCCGCAATCGTCCGCAGTGTGGCGCCACGGGAGAACAATGCATTTCCGTTCTTTAACAAAGTGCTCTTCTCACCTCCGAGGCGCCTCTGCTGCCCTCGATGCTCCGCCTCCAGAACATCGTCGAGCAGTCGTTTCTCAAAAGATCCCGAAGGCCAAATCTGTTGCTAGAAAGAAGAAGTAGTTTCTTTTGCTGCAATATCAGAACAAAAATAATAATATTAATAATAATAATTAAAAAAATCATCCTCTTTGTTTTAGCTTGTGAGGTTGTTTTTCTTGTATTTTTTTTCTCCTTGTCTTTCACTTTTCTACAAAAACATAATAATATCTTTTTTTTCCCACTGGTCCAAATCCCCAGAAATCCTTAGACTATATTCCCTCAGGTATCAACAGGGTGTTGTAGAATCCCCGGTGTAATTCCATGGGTGTCTGGCTGACTCCAGGCTGGCGTCGTGGCTCCTGACGTATCTTTTTGTCAGCGTGTCGGCCATGAGTCTCCGCCGCCGGAGCCGCGTTAGCTCTCGGCGTCAGCCTCCGGAGTCCTATACCTGCGAGAGTACATCCACGGGGCTATACCCGGGTGGTGGAGTGTGAGTGCGGGTGGGGCAGGGTGTTATTCTGCCCGCTGCTGGGGAAGGTGTTGAACGAGTGGAGCGAGGTGAGCCCCCCCATGGTGCTGGGAATCATGGTAATGGTGTTCGGCGTCATGAGCGGGATGTCGTCCGGCGAGCGCCTCATGGCCAGAGTGTAGTCCGGCGGGCAGGCAGTCCTCAGCACCACGTCGTGCGGGTGCAAGGAGTCGCCCACCCCTCTGCAGTCCCGGTCCAGGTCCGAGTGCTGCTTCATCTGCAGGGACATGATCTCCTCCTCCTGGGTGTGGGCTAGGTCGTTGGCGGCGCTGCGCTGGGGGCTGCAGCGTCTGTGGACGTCATGGCGGCGCTTGTCCTTCTTGTAGTACAGCGCGGCGAAGGCCAGGATGTTGAGGAAGAGCAAGGAGGCTCCCACGGCGATGGTCACCGACAGCTCGGTGGAGTAGTCGCGCTGGTCCACCAGGTGCGGTTGGTTCCCGCTGTCCTGGGTCTCGGTGGGGAAGGGAGTCGGGTTCGGGCGCTTTGTCACCAGGACCTTGGTCTTGGGAGTCCGATTGGTGACCTCTGCTGGAGGGATCTGCAGAAGGCAAGGATCGGGGTCAGTGCAGGGGTCAAATCAAGTTCAATCAACTCCTCTGTGTTGCCTGTGGATAATAGTGTGAAGCAAAATGAGATAACCAACCTTGGTGGTGGTGGGAATGAGCTGAGTCACTTCATTGAGACTGTGCAGGTGAGGGACCAGCTCCAACCACAAGTTGACCTGCGGGGGGGGGCGGGGGGGGGTGGTTGTGAATAGAAGTAAGGTAGTAAATGTTGAAGTTGGCATTTGCAGAGCAGAGTGTGATCATGCACCAAACATCTGAATGACTGATGTCGCTCACACAGCATTACATCACTCCAAAGAAATAAGAGTATTTCTTTTTTAATAACAATAAGAAAAACACTGGAAATACCACAAACAGCATCATCACAACTAAAAGAAAGCGAAGGTCTATCTACCGTATATAAGCACATTGCATTCATTATTACTGGTGGTTATCCAAAGGAGTTTTTATTATTGAATAAACATGAACAATACTTTCTAATAACTATCACCATCTTCATACTAGCCCCATACTATCCTAGGCCACAGTCATACAAATGTGGATTGACACACAATTAAAAGAAAATAACATCCATTGTTTACGAGTATCATTCAATCATTATGATAGAAAGGATAGTGAGCAATAATGGATTTCCAGAACCATTCACCCCAGTTATACCAGAAACCTTTAAAAAGCATGAGAAGTGTCCGGCAGCACACTGATGTTTGACTCTACCTTGTTGGCGCGGTAATGCTCCTTGACCCGCGGCTTCAGGCCGATGTGCAGGTAAAGCTGATCTTTCTGGTTGTAGCGTGTCCATGCCACCTCCTCGAAGCGGTTGGGCTTGGTGTGGATGAACTTGGTGTCCTGGGGAACGGGCTGGTTTGGGTCCCTGTGGAGAAGCAGGGTTTTTTCACAATAAAGCAACTTGAAGAAAGAATTTAGATTGAATGAAGCATCTGCGGACGTGTTGCCTCGCACGGACAACGCAGCCCTCTCCTGGCCAATCAGCATTGGTTGTTGCGTCTCATGGTTGTTCATTTTAGGCCAACAGCTAAAATAAAAGCCGGCTGGACCTTTTGAGATCTGACAGCGCAGTTATTAAGATTTAAATTATGACCCAACTGTAGTGTCTCCCTCGGGCTAATCAGTGTAATTATGAAAAAACTGAAATGCAGTGGTGAAATGCAGCCCCCCGGGGAGGTTTCATCAAATTTCAATAAACAGCGTCTGAGATATTGCACCTGATAAAATCAAAATAAGGTCAAAAGGGGTATTATTGTTCACAGCTGATTGGTTTTGGTAAGATTCTAATTGAATCCAAAGGTCTCGGGGTAATTTCAGAAGTTTCATGATCTGAGGTTTGATTTAAAAAAGGCTGCAACATTTGCACATCACAGTTAAATGTGTATATCAATGAACCCTTTAGGAGGGAACCTATTTATATCACACATCCCATAAATATATACAGTATGTATAATTCATACACTAAAAGAGGCCAGGTTCCACCAGGCTGATCATTTCCATAAACTTTATGTTTCAGAGGAGTCAATGAAACAGATTCCAGTTTAATGTTATATAACATAAACAGTAGATTACAGGCCAGAGTGCAGATGCAGGTCAAACCTTCTTTTAATTCAAAGGAGCTTCCACAGCGTTTCCAGCCTGGGCTCCTTTGTTGAATAGATCCACTTATACTTAATCTTAGCAGAATAGAGCCGGCCATGTGAGGTATGGAGGCCCATTCAGTCCCACTGAGCGCCCCATTGTCTGTGAGTGGCATATGGAGCCGGCCAGACCTCATCAGGAACACTCTTAACCATTCAAATTGAAGGCATAAATCTCTCAGGTACCCAGCATTTGATGTCAATTTGGGGTTATATATGTGGATCATTAGAGCCTCTCTGTTCCCCTCAGGGCCGCTGGGTAATGCACCAAAAGTCAGTGTCCTCCCATTACACTCTCAAAAAACAATTACCGCCATGACTATATGCTGAAAGGCAACACGGGACACGAGCGGGCGCTTGGGCGGGCAGCGAGGATTTTCATTTTGTCCCACTGAGAATGTCCCTCTCCGGGCTACACGGCCCTTAATTAAGAATGCATCTGAGGACATGTGGGAGGGGATGTGCACAGAATACAGACGGCGCTACGAGCTGTCCATTAAATATGATGGCGCCACTCACTCAGGCCTGGTCATCAAATCAGGGAAAACACAATTACAGCGGAATTATCTGTTAGTATGTGCGTGATCCTGCAATGACAGCTTAATGATGGGGCAGGTATATATAGTGTTTTGGAGGTGTAATTACAGTCTGATGCTCAGATACTGGATATGTCAATTATGTGTTCTGGCCGTTAGAGGCCACCGTTGTTGTGTCTTCATACCCTGTCTTGGCGAAGTTGGTCCAGTAGGTCATGACCACGGCGCTGAGCATCACATCGTTTTTAGAGAAGTTGCAGGGAAACAGCTCGGTGGGGCCGATCATGGGGAGGCCGAACACGTACGGGATCTCGTCCCCGTGCGCTGCGTCTGCCCAGGGTGGAACCTGAGGGGCCGCAAAAGAAAAGACAAAATCAAATCAAGTCAGGATTATTGCATTTTTCTGACAGATACAAACATTAAAATATTATTTTTTGCCTCTGTCCAACAATGAATATTAGTACTGACATGCACAGTGAGGTAGCCAGCTTTCGCTTTAGGCAGCGGAGACAGAATTAGATATGTTGTTACAGCCATATATCAGTTGTTCCAAGGCAAAAGAATATTAAAAACAAACGCATTGTCAGAGAAGGGTAGCTCTGGGCTGATAGTTTGAAATGTTAAAATAAAATACGTATATAGGCCAGGAGAGAAAGTATTGGCACTTGTCCTTGATTTAGGCTTTAAAGAGTTAATAGTCAGTGTTAAAGTAAAATTATAAATCAATTCTCTTGCTGCCAACTAGTCATTACAATAATATAATGGGAATAAAAATAACCTATTTTGTGCCATGACGCTCCGTCTCTCCTGCTGCGAAGCAAACTGTCGTCACGTCACGAAACAATGAAGTTTTGTTCTCTCAGATAATTCGAAACAGAAAAGTAACACGTTGTAAAAGTCTGCGTTGTGCCTCCTTCCACGGCCGCCTGCCTCTCAGTCGTGCACTCATTCTTTAATGTTTGGTTACAGAATGAATTGTAACCGCTTCTGGTGCGAAATCACCTTGGTGTGTGTATAAACAGAGGCCAGTGCAAACTTTAGAGGCATTTAATGAACTGAGAGGGGCTAACAAAGCTCAGTCAACTGTTTCGCACACTTGACAGAACCGTCAATGACCACAGGATGGCACATGGCATATGGATCCACTCGCAAAGCAAAGAGGTGGGAGGGGTTTGGAACTTCCAGGACGAGAGCAAGTGGCAACCTCTAGGGCTAACGGATGAGGCCAATGGGGAAGTGGTTGCAGTTCACAGGGTGGCTATTAGAGGCTGGCTCCAAAAGGGAGTCAATCCCCATTCCCCATTGACTCCCATGTTAAAATGGACAACTTTACCCTGGTACAAAGTCCACTTTTGGTCTCAACCAGTCTCGTGCTTTTCCATTACAACTGTACGGGCGTACATTTTTTCCAGCTTATTTCTATTTTAACATGTTTTTAAAATTGTGCATAATTAAGGGGCGTGGCCTCTTGAGTGACACCTGGGCTGATCTGTCACTCTCTGGTAGCTTCTGTAACCATGGGCCCACGCCCAGCTCTACATTTGCCCATTATTGGATGAACCAGGAAGTGGTAGCAGTTCACCATACGATAACATCTACGTACATATATGTAAAATGGATGGTTGCAGCCTGAGACCGACCTGTTCCGTCTGACAGTGGTGGTAGAAGGCATAGAAATACGTCGGCGATCCAAAGCTGGAATGCAGGTCCGCCGTGGCAACCGCCGGCGCCACCCACTGGTGATCCGTGAACAGGGCCAGCAGCGTCTTGCGGCGGGTCTCCGGGTTGTGCCGGTCCGCCCAGTCCGTGTACATGAACTTGATGGTCTCCCGCAGGATGTCCTTGCCCTCCGGGTAGCCATAGAGGTCATCCACGAAGCTGGACACGGCGTAGTCGAAGTCGTTGGCCTGGACGCCGTTCTCGTTGTCGACGATGAGCTCGACGAACTTGAGGCCTTCGCCTTGGTTCACGCCCAGCATGATGTCGTAGTTGAGGAATTCACCTGGAGAGGAGGGTCACATGCAATGGAGGGTCACAGCGTGTAAACGTAGAGCGAGCAACTCCGAATGCAAAGCGAGGCGCGGTACCTTGCTCCATGAGTATCTGAGGGTCGTCAGGTATAACGTCTCCATCGATAACAGGCCCGAAGGCGATGTGGTAGCGCGCCGGCTGGATATCTTGATCCACCAGCTCCTTGTAGTGTTTCCTCTGCAGGCACGCCACCAGCTCCACCGTGTCCTCCAGGTTGCAGCCGACTTTGCGCGCCAGCATCCGGGCGTATTTAGCCGGCTGGAAGCTGACGGCCCAGCTGGACAGCGCCGTGCCGCTCTGGGCGATGGCCCTTTGGAACAGGCCTGGATATAATCAAATGAAGCAGGAGAGAAAGAGGTTTGAAAATTGTTCTTTTGGGAATATAGTGCACCATAGGATGAATAGGATGAATTTATCTTACCAGAACTAACTTCTTTTTTTTTTTTTAATGAAATTAAAATACACACGCAAAAAAACAAAAAAGTGAATATCCTAGTGGATATCAGATCTAAAAAATCCATAATTGATTAAACAGCAAATCCAGGAAAACAAAAGAATAGAAGACATTAACAAAACAGATGAAACTTCAGACCGAGATGTGTTCCTTCAAACTTTATAGTTGAAACTTCAAAGTTGGACACATCCAGGAAGTTGGTTTACAAAGGAAAGTTTGGATTGTAACTTTTCTCTTCGTGGCATTTTTTCAACCACAACCTTGGAGGTTTGTTTTAAACTTGCGAGACTTTTCTTTAGGAGTGTCTCTGTCTTCTCAGCCATGTCTGATGAAAAAGTATAAAAATAGTCCAGTTTGAGTGTCAACATTGTGCCGTGGAGACACACGGCCAGTGGTGTGTGACAACAGCAAACAGTCTCTCATGTCAACTCGATTGTGTGTTTGAGGTTTCGCTAAAGACCACGTGAGTCGGCTGGTTTTCTCTGGTCTTTGAAAAAGTGTATATATACTTTGTTGTTTACAACGCCACAGAGTCTCTAAAGGTCCAGTGTGTACAATTTAAGTGCAATTATTTCCCCTTCCTAACAACAACACTAATCTTCTTATGCGGGTATGTGACTCTCTATGAACAATGAACCCTTTGTGTTTACATCAGGAGCAGGTCCTCTCTATGGACGCCGCCATGTCCCAACACTATACATGAGCCAAAAATTGACAAAATTAACACATTTTGAGTTTAAAGGTGAACTGATTGATGCTATATGTTCTCCTGTATGTCTGTAGAGGGAAAGATGAGGTCATCGTCACACTCACTATCACTGAATTCTACACACTGCACCTTTAAGTAAATATGAATATAAGCCAATGTGTCTAACATTTGTTATTTTCTCCCCTTTTTGCCAGTAAGAATGTTTTGGCATTCTGCCACCTGTTTTTTTTCCTGACCTTACTACAGCTACAACTACCGCTGACTCAGCAGAGCATCCTGCAGGGCAGCCCTTTATATCTACAGTTGGTTTTTTTAAATTATTTATCATGTTTGTACACTATGTCTCCACCTGCCTGAAAAAAATAAAAATAAATAAAAAGTCCAAACAGATGCATTCACACCTTAACGTGCTCGGAGCAATGTGTTTCACCTCTGCAGTGTTTCCTCTTTAGTGGTGTAAAGTGTAATATACACAATCGAATGCCCAATTTTGACGTAATGTCTTACTTTTACACAGCTCTGTTGAATTTCCTTTTTCACCACATCGCTGTCAAGCCCCCCCCCCCCCCCCCCACCCACCACACACACATACACACACTGCTCTTCTCTCATACTTATTAAACATACATGCAGATCCCCTGAGACGTCACCGGTGACTGTGCTGTTTTTACCTTTGGTGGAGTTGCTCCACCGGTTGCCCTCCGAGTAGTGAGACAGCGTGAGCAGGTTGACACAGGAAGCTCCGGCGCCCGAGCCGAACACGGTGATCCGTAACGGATCCCCGCCGAAGGCGGCGATGTTCTCGCTCGTCCAGCGCAGAGCCTGGATCTGGTCCAGCAGACCATAATTCCCCTTGGCCGCCTGGTCACCTGTACTCAGGAAACCTGCAGGAGAACACAGAGGAGAGACAAGGTGTCAGCCCAGGACAGTGCATGTATAAATATCATGCCAACCATTTAGCTTTTTCAATATAGACTTAGTTTTTTTTTTTTACTATATATTTGTAGAGTTTTAAAAAATTCAATTTCAATAGAAATTCCCATTTCCCTGCCAAGCAAACATGGTCTAAAATCAATGAGCATTTCAAAATAAAATAAAAGTTAAATTAAGAGGTGAAATAAAGGATGATATATTGTTAAATTCAATAAATAAATAAAAAAAGAAAGTAAAGAATCAAATCTTGAACCTGCAGACTTGATAACAAAGCAGGTTCCTCCATTCTGCAGGGAAAAACCAACAAGCCTGAATGTTTAATCATTTCCTCCAATAAAACAAGACTTATGGCCCCTTAGAGCCACTGAAAGTGCAGATCGGCTAAATATAACACAGACTGACTCGTTTGGGGGGAAAGCGAATCCGCGCTGTACACAGTAAAAACTGTGGGGAGGGGGGCATCATGTCGCGTGCAATTTCATTTGGTTATCTCAACACAAATGTATGAAATAATTGAGTGAAATTAAAATCAGTCGCGTCAATTTTATTTTTCAAAGGAGAAACAAAGAGAATTCCCTTTCATTTCCTTCCATCACATTTTTTAATGAATTAAAAGTCGATGGTCATCATAATTCAGCCCTGTAATGCCAGATGGACATGCTTATACAAAGATGTAATAATGCTTCATGAAGTGTTATATCACCCGGCATAAATTCACCCACACTCTCCACCTGGAACTCCGATTCGACTGAAAGCCTTTAATGCTTCGATAAACTTGAACATGTGTAATAATAACGTATGAATGTCACGAGGGTGTTATCATATCTCCAACCTGAGCCATCCTCACTTAAAGGTCCAGTGTGAGGGATTTAATGAGCTGATGCATGTTGCAGCTGAATACCACATAACTCATCCATCCCTTTACGAGTGGAACCGTATCATTATCATTCTGTCAGAAAAAAACATTCATATATGTATATGTACATATGTACATTAATATCAGCTAATAGTCACTGTGAGATCCACATATAGGCCTTATCATCATCAGCCTTGTCACTGGACGATATCAGCGGACCCTTAATAACTGCACTGCAGTAAGGGTCACTGCAGTAAGGGTTTAAGGGTTCAGTGCTCAAACTGGGGGAGATGCCATTCAACCCAAGTGCATGAAACACAGGTATCTCCTGTGCAGCAAAGTTGGACACATCCAGGAAGTTGGTTTACAAAGGAAAGTCTGGATTGTACGTTTTCTCTTCGTGGCATTTTTTTCAACCACAACCTTGGAGGTTTGTTTTAAACTTGCGAGACTTTTCTTTAGGAGTGTCTCTGTGTTCCGAAATATGAGCAATGAACTCCGACAGTCTACGGTTTTATTACCACCAACCGGACCAAACGGCCAAAAATACAAGAAATATAACCCAGGATGAGACTAGACTTAATGCAGCAGTGTCAAACCTATGGCCCATGGGCCAGAACCGGCCCGCCAGGGAGTCCGACCCGGCCCGTGGTATTATTTTGCACAGTGTCAAAGTTGCATGACTGTGCATGTTTGTGCAGCACATGATCCTCCGTCACTCACACACTTGCTTGCACAGCCATCATGGAAACATGGGGGTGCACTATCTTGCCCAAGGACACTTTGGGACGTGAAATGAAGGATTGGATCAGTGATCTTTGGGTCAACAGACGCCCCCCCCCCCCCCCCCCCCCCCCCCCCCCCCCCCCGACCCCGCCCCCCCCCCCCACCCCCCCCCCCCCCCCCCCTTCGCCGCCGCCGCCCCTTGAGTCAACAAAACCACTTTCTGTCCATCCAAACCAATAACTCACTCCAATCCCCATCTACACCCCCCCCATCACCCCCATCTCCCCCCCGCCCCCCCCCCCCCCCTCTCGGGTTCACCCGGTCACAGCGGCTGCAGGGCTGGATGAGAGCCCTGATGAGACGAGGCGCCTTACAGGAGACGAGCTGGGTCCTTTAAAGCAATTTCATGTCCAGCACCTCTCCGCTACCTCCCCGCACCCAACATCCTCACTTGCTCCCTGGTCCTTTGATTTCCATGCTAAAAGCTCCATTACCTGCTGCTGGCGTCCAGGGAATCCCCCCCCTCCCCTCCCCTCCCTCCATCAGCCTCACCCATGAACAATCCTCCCCTCTCCATTTCCCCCCTTTCACATATAGTATTTCCTCTCGTGTCCTTTCATGTTCCTATTCTTACCCCCGGTGTGTCCCTCTCTGTGGCTAAATGGAGTGCTCATTACCTGGTGTCAGTCAACACTACAGTTCATTTCCACAGGGATTCCATATATATATATGTGTCTCGTGTATGGAGGGAGGGAAGGAGGAGGCCTCAGAGGGGCAGTGTGCACGCTCCTGCAAAGAGCTGCAGAAAAGGAACAATGCAGTGGATGCTATTCATTTTCCCATCATGAACAAATAAAGGCCAGCGAGGAACACTGAGAGGCTGTGCACTTTCATTTCCACCTCAGTGGAACGTGTCATTCTCCTCACCCTGCTGCCCTGAGTGTGTGTGACAGTCCATGTAAGTGTGTGTGTATGTGTGTGTGTGTGTGTGTGTGTGTGTGTGTGTGTGTGTGTGTGTTCGAGGTTTGCCATCATTATGATAAGGGTGAAGCTGCCATGGCTGCACTTCCTGCTTACGGTGTGATTTCAGATTAAAAGCCAGGAAGGCAAGGACCATGTTCACACAGGAAAGTCCGCCAAGTCTACAGCCAGTTTAGGTTAAAGGTCCCGTGTGTAGGGTTTAGTCACAGCAACTGATAGTCACTTTGGCAGTTATTAAAACTCTAAAGATGATTGCATCATCCTATCTGGCCCAGGACCCAGTATTTAGGTAAACAAGGCGTAGGTTGGGGTAAATAGACAACACTTTATTCTACATTCAAAAAACACCACAGCAATCATTTTCGCAAAGTTCACCTGAAACATACGCACTGGACCTTTAATCTCTTGTCCATGGAAGACTCATAGATGGGGCACAGTGGATCATGACTTTATACACAGATACGCATGGTCCCTTCAGGATGAACTGCGTCATCTCTTGTCTAATGTTCTTCTCCATTGAACCTCATCTTCACTTTCGGCCACAGCGCCACCGTGTGACGTGTGCAGCTGATCCACTTGTTGTGTGAGCGTTTCAAACCTCAAACCTGTAAACATGATTATTGACATTGGCATGTTGTCACTGTGCATGTGTTGATACATGCAGGGAACATTTGTCAAATAGCGTAAATGTATGTGACATTCATTCAAAGTCACGCTCAGTATAAATACACTGACTGCATGGTAAACCCCCTTACATGCAGACTGTAGTGAAAATGGCATTTAATGATCATATGCACGTTTATTGTGTACAGCATGATGATATGAAGTCATTTGACTGTTATGGGATGCATTCATGCGTGAGCACGTATAGAAGACATATGCATATCATGTTTATCCTGTGACTGACAGGGTGTCACACGCCAATGCAACAGCATGATGTCATCGATTCACAGGTATCGTCCGAGCGCGCGCGCACACACACACACACACACACACACACACACACACACACACACACACACACAACTTTCAATCATCACTTGACTTGAATATCAAGACTCTCTCACAAACAAACAGAGGACCCTCTGCAACACCCGCACACACACAGACAGACACACCACTTGGGCTGACTGTGTAATTGAGTTCATTCATTTTCCATTCCCTTTCCCACCGGCTTATTTATTTATTTGTTTGCATGTTCCTTGATCAAAGCCTAATCTGGTGGAAGCAACGACAGCCATCAACAAGAGAGATTTTAATTGATTCAATTTAGCTGCAGTGCAGGGACGGGCTGGCAGTCTCAAAGAGCGAGGAGGCAGGAAGAATGATTAGGATGCCAACAGCGCTGGGGCAGCATGCAGGAGGGAGGACTCTGCCTCGCCACACACACACACACACACACACACACACACACACACACACACACACACACACACTAGCACAGGTACAATGAACTACACATCTGCGCATGTAAACAAATCGCATTAACCCTCACTCTAATTTCATTTTGAAGGTAGATTTTGCAGGGTTAACTGTGTGTACATTCTGTGCGACTGCAAAAAAACAAGGCGGTGAAACAAAGCGGCCTCAGTCGAGGTAAACTCATACATCAGTGCAATTCGTTCATATTCCTTTCATGCCTACACTGAAACTATTTCACCTAAACCCTACATACTGCACCTTTGATTCACGCGGCAGACAGATATACAAATGACTATTTTAGCAACAGGTGCTTTTCTCCTTGTCTTACACATCATTCAAAAGTCCTGTCAGAGAGAGGGCCCATAGGGAAAGAGACACATGCATGTGCAGCTCCCTCTCTCCGGTGGTCTCCATCAAAGGTGCTGACTCCATTTGTGATTATACAGGGCTCATTCTGATGAAAACAGCAACGCATTGCAATTATACACCCATTCAAAAATCAGTATGATTATTCTACATTCAATTTCTGCCAGGGAAAAAAAAAATCCAGTCATTTAACAGTGTCAAATAGAGGCGACTGATATTTTCCAACTGCGCTTTTATTTTGATGCTGCTAACTCATTATCAGATCATAAGTTCCAGTCTTGTTTTGAATTAGTAAGCGAGAGAGAGGAATCTGGTTCTCACTGGAATTAGTTGGATGATAAAAAAGAAAAGAAAAGAGGAGAGTAATTCAGCCGCCAGGACAGTAAACAACCCTGCTAACAACGTTGCTCCAATTACTGTATGTTCCTCTATCAGGGTCTCGCACATTCCCACACAGCCTGCAGGAGGTGGGAGGCTGTATATGATTTATGTGTGGACACAGTGAACAAACTAATACATGAACCACACCTCCAGTTTTCTAAAAAAGAGCAATGTATTTCTTTTTTTTCCCTTAATGCATGCGAGTGGGAAGGGGAAGAGAGAGAGAGGGTGCGAAACTATTTGCATCCCCTATGGCTTCATGCTTTTGTGCTTCATTAACAATACAGACAAAGAATCTCCAGGAAACCCTACATCTACATAATTAGTCCAATTATTTTTTTTTTCTCCATCATCATAGCTGACGCATTAGAAAGCTCTCTTAAAATAAAACATAATTAGAGAAATTCAAACCATATCAAATGTAATGAAAAATCAACTTTCTCCGAACTGAACTTGGAATTAGAAGCATCTATGGTGGCCTTTCATTGTGTGCATTAAATGGTGTTCATTTGTCCATTCTGGGCTGGTTTAAAAACATGGTGGTGAAACATGGCGGCCTGCATAGAGAGAAATGGCTATGTCGATATATAGCAATATTTAAAGGTGTCGCATTGAAACAATAGATATGCGGTGGCCAAACAGCCGTACTACAACTTCTTTGTCAGTCATATTATGCCATGTATCACAGAAACGCTTATTTCTATGAGCTTAAGGAGAGACTAGAGTTGCCTGGAAATAATACTAGTTCCTGATGCACCGGTGAGCTGCATCGGTGGCAAGAACAGGCTCCGCCCCCAAAAGTGCGATACATCCGTGAGCCACTCCTGACGTACTGAAAAGGACTCAGTCTGAGGTAATGGAAACAAATGAGGTAATTGTACACTGATGCCATCACCTGTTTATTTTCAAGTATATAACACATTTTGCACACTGGCCCTTTAACACGCTACCCAGCATGTACTGTATAGGCAGCATTCCCGCTGAGCCTCTAATTCCAACATCTTAGGCAACATGCTGTAAATGTTGAGTTTTTATCAGCCTTTGAGCTCCTGTGAAGCCACACACACACACACACACACACACACACACACACACACACACACACACACACACACACACACACACACACACACACACACACACACACACACTCCATCTTCCTGGGTTATGGAGGACAGCTCATATGTGTCTGTGTCTAAGGTTTGGCTAAACGCCACCTTCCGTGATCGCCGAGGCTGCGATACGGCCGCTGGGCCTCTAAGCTCTGCAGGATGACAATGCTGAGGTGAACCCTGATCCAGGAATCCAGCTTTTATCCCTGCTATCTCTGTCGGAGCAGAGAGGGAAAGGCTAGACCAAGAGAAAGATGGGATTTTTTTTAATACTTCTTTCTCTGCACACATCTATTTTTCACAGTCATGGTCCATGTACCATAATCCTCTCACCCTGTTCTCTCTCTCTCTCTCTCTCTCTCTCTCTCTCTCTCTCTCTCTCTCTCTGCATGCCTCTTCTCCACTATCTGTCCCTTTGACTCTTGATGTCAAGAGGGACAAAAGAAGAAGAAAAAAAAGAGGGAGAGGAAAACCAGAAAGGGACAGCGGAGGAAAACAACATCAGCGAGGCAGGTAAACTGTAGCAGTGGGCGTGGCCCATTACAGGAGAGAAAATGCGCAATATCCTGAGGGTGGAGAGAAATGAGAGTTTGGCAGCGCAGCAGACGATCAGACACTCGGAAGACAAATGAACAGCTCGACACACATGGCAGGACGACGTAAACACTGACGCAAGAATGCAATTTTTGCATGGTCATGTTTTCCTCATGCAGATATTTGTTTGCATTCAATGATCATAGCATCATTGCTGCAAGACACGAGGGATTTGGTGGCCAAGTGCCAGAACTGCAACTGACGCTCATCTGGCCCAGATAAGTAAAGCAAACGATAATGTGGAGGTGGTGCATCGATAAAGACACAGTGGCCAAAAGGCGGTACTGCAACCCCATCCCCAAACTTCCTGATACGTACCGTGCGTGATGTGATTTCAGGATTTCATAAAGCTCTGCCGCCGTGGCGCTGCTTAATAGAAAAGCCCATATGCTGCTCAGTGCATCTGCATCACACTCCCTCTGCCCCACAGTCTGTCGATGTCTGCTGAGAACAAACGCTGCAACAGCAGCTCCAAATATTTACAGTACGGCCTCAGCAGCGCTCCGTCTATATCTGCACCTTCCACGCTGCAACCCTGGAGACAACGGCGTGCAGGCTGAGGGGCACGTGGCGCTGCTTAATAGAAAAGCCCATATGCTGCTCAGTGCATCTGCATCACACTCCCTCTGCCCCACAGTCTGTCGATGTCTGCTGAGAACAAACGCTGCAACAGCAGCTCCAAATATTTACAGTACAGCCTCAGCAGCGCTCCGTCTATATCTGCACCTTCCACGCTGCAACCCTGAAGACGACGGCGTGCAGGCTGAGGGGCAAACCGGGGCGGGGGGTGGGGGGTGGTGGGGGGGGGGGGGCGGGGGGGAGCGAATATGCTGGGGGGGGGGGGGGGGGGGGGGGGGGGGGGGGGGGGGGGGGGGGTGGAGCGAATATGCTGATGAGGCACAAAAGCACCCCTCACTGGAAATAATGAACGCGGAGTTACAGGATATTCACTCATTCCACCCATGTTTAGGCAACACTGGGGAGCAGTGCAGAGAATGCACTGGATCTCTGGTGAACTCCGTTCTCATGACGATGGTGGAAAAGTGCGTCGGCGGTAAAATGGAGGTAAATATGTCGAGTGATTCTTCAGAAACATGACTCAGTCATTCTGTAAAAAAAAAGGCATAATCGTCAGATAGCGAAACAAATGGATGTTGTTTCCATGTCCAGCTGCATTAGATGTCAGGCCACACCCACTTGGTCACGTGTCTACAGGTGTGGTGAGGAGGCGGGGCCAAATACTACTTTATGACGCAAAATGTCTGTGTCTTGAAGGCATACGTACGTTAGCATATTGAGAAAACGCAGATCATCTTACTGTATAAGACGAAAGTAGGGGACTGACAGAATGAGTGAAATAAACATAATGGAGGGGATATACAGTTTATATATAAATACATTTGCGTCAGAGTCAGACATTTCTCTTGAGAGTTGTTGGAGACCAAAAAGGACGGGACGTCGTGTCCCCGGGGCGACGGGCTCTATAATTTGACAACAACACATTTCAATACCGCCTTAAATGGCGCATCGGTTACATCAAAAACACGTTACCGCCGCCTTAAATAACACCAGGACATTAGAAAATAGAAAAAGAGCGTTTTGAATGAAATGACAAAAGTCCTCCTGACAAATGTGTAATGTATAAAAGCGCTTACAGGCGCAGGAAATCTGCACAACAGAGACGACTGAGTCATTTCACCTCTGTCATCGGGGAACTAATTCAGTTACTGAGACAGCTGATGTGCAGAGCTGCGTGCGCGCTGGTGCCTGAATTTGCATTCGAATGCTCCGACTTATCTTCAGTAAGTAAAGTGATGCCATGGAAGGTAATGTCTATTTGGATAATACAACCAGAGTGAGTGAGAGAGAGAGAGAGAGAGAGAGAGAGAGAGAGAGCGAGAGAGGGAGAGGGACTGAATGAGAAATGAGTCATTAGAATAAATGCGGCTGAGTGTGGGTGGTCAAATAAATAAGTGCATAATGCAAAATATTGTGTGTAAACTTAAGGTGGATGAAGATTCAAGTGACTCACTAAACACAGCAGCGTTCAGAGAGCACACACACACACACACACACACACACACACACACACACACACACACACACACACAGCTGGTTAACGTAGCATGTGACAGGCTGTAAGTCAGATGTGTCTTTTCACTGTAAATATTTTACGGTAAACGCCGGCGCCCCCCCCCCCCCAACAAACCCCCACCCCCCCTCCCCGACCCCGACCCCCCTCCTCTGTCAAACGCTATAGCTAATATTTTAAAGAGCACCGTGCTGCAACACCTCAGTGTTCAATCACACCTCTCCCTTCCTCCATCTATTCATCCATCCATGCATCAATTTCCATCTCGTGCCAAGTTCATCCGCATTTCCACGTCTATCAAATCTCCTCTTCCTCGCCTCCACCTCCTCCCTCCCTCCCTCCCTCCCTCCCTCCCTTCCTCCCAAGGCAAATCAAATTACGCTGTCAACTTCAAAAATGAAATGAGCCACTGTTCATATTTCTTGTTCTGCACAAACACAAACATGTGTTAATTTGTGTTGCCGCCTCAAACAGATCTGCCCTCAGGACAGGCTGGTATGGATTACCTCCCTCTGCTGGGGTGAAGGCGGTGAGGGGGGGGGGGGGGGGGGGGGTTCTCTGAGTGAGGACGTGATTGAACTGTGACTCCAGCTATTGTAAATAAGAGCCTGTAATTAAGTTATCATATACCTGCATATGGACTATGTATATGTTGTCTATCATTGACAGCTATGCCAGGTCACCAGAGCTTCCTGTCCAGAGAGTGAACAGACACTGGGATTACGGAATCATACGTCTGACTGAGAGGTCAAACCGCTTGACATCCGGATAAGTGACTGAATAAATGGCAAATTAAAATAAAAAAGAGTAGACTAATAGCATGTGTAGAATAACACATAAGTCCGTACAGTGCTTTAGCATGTTTTCAACAATTCACTGTTATAAAACACCATTATCATGTTACATGAACATTTACAACATGAACATTGCACCTGAGCCCATTCATTTATATTTACCTGAGGGCGCGGCCATGTTTTTTTGTTTTACAGTAGCCCAGAGTGGACCATAGGTTCTCTTGCATGCTCAGAAGGGTGAGGGTGAGGCGATGGATACAACATGCAAATTCACCTACAGGTGTCACCAAATTTTACACACTGCACTTTTAAAAGAAAACGACAAAACGTAAAGAATAAAGTTTCAGTTTGACACAAGGACATGAAAACAAAGAAGATAAAAACACAAGGAGGTGAGGTCGTGCTGCCTCACCCCAGGATTAAAGGGGAGGAGGGAGCAAGGTGTGTGTGTGTGTGTGTGTGTGTATGTGTGCTTGTTTATGCATGCACGCATGCATGTGTTGAGCCCTGATGTGAATGCTTAAGTAGTTTCCTTTCTTAGCACAGGAACATTATTAGCACAGGCTAAGGGCTGCATCATGGGGAGTGGAAGATGAAACAGAGTGGAGAGAAAGCAAGACATGTTAGTGAGAGAGTGAGAGAGAGAGAGAGAGAGCGAGAGAGAGAGAAATTAAGTGTTGGCTGATGAAGTGATAAAAGCAGAGTGGGAGGTGCTGAGAAAGACAGAGAGAAGGACGGTAGAAGAAGAACAAGGAGCCAGAGAGGAGGAGGAGGAGGGCACTCAGAGCAGAAAGTGGCCTTTACGAGAAAAACACGAACCCTACAGAGAGAGAGAAGTCAAAGATAGCTCCGACATATCCGGTCCTGTGAATGGATGATGAAATAAAGATGGGTGCTCGAGGATGGACAGAGCCAGAGAATGGAGGTATAGTGGCCTCCGCTCTGCAGCCAGAGGGTCTGCAGAGCGTCGACCAAAATAAACCTTTTCTTTTCGTGACGCACCTTAAAAGGTGTGTGACGCTTTCAAAATACTGTACATAAAGAGAGCGTACATGTCAACACTTCCCCCACACAGTCCGGGAGAGAGGCTAAAACATCCTGGTGGCAAAGGTCAGGACTGAGCACATGTGGAGTCTGGGTGGCAGCCAGACCGATCTTGGGTCAATCATTCTGTACGGACTTGTTTTTTAGGTGTCAGACTAATGAAAAACCAAAGTTAATGGACTTGAAAACACATGAAAGGGATGATAATGGGGCTCAAATGTTCATATGCAAGTCCACTTTACAAACATGGAGGAGGCAGGGATCATCGGTTACCTCAATATTCGGCTCAATATCGAGTTATAAATGATTATAAAACCCTCAAAATGCAAATATTAGAGTGCTACGTTCAATTTGAGCCGATGGGAAATGAACACGGGTCCAGTGGAGTCTTGCAGACCGAACCTGGAATAAAACTACTTACAATGGAAGTGAATAGCATGATGATCATAGAACTCGAGTAGCACGGATTCAGGGAATGAGACAACATGACATATGTGTCAAACTCCGACAAGGACACATCAGCGGTCTGCAGCAACATGTTGCTCAAATCTGGAGACGAGGCCTCATCTTCGATACGCACGTCTCCTCTAAGAGCAGCCGAAGCCGCTTGGTGCTTTTACAGCGATGGATTGAGAGGCGCAGCAGAGAGGAGAGGAGACAGAGTGTGTGTTCCCGGTGTTATCTTCGCGCCGTCTGAGCTGAATGAGGAAACCACAGGACGAGAAAAAAAAAAAAATATATATATATGACACGAAGAGGGGGAAAAAAAATCAAGATTGACTAATATCGCTGTTTCGCGGCTTCTCTCACCGCCGGCCGAGAGACAGATCATTTGAATGGATTCAGCTGCTGGTGGGAATCTTGGGAAAGTATATGTTCCGCTTCATAATCTGATTGAACAGAATACTGTGTGCTCCATACCATAAAGTAGATTTTACTCTGACTTGACGAGCTCAAGTTGTTTGATTGTGGTTCAGACCCAGAACTCACTCTCCCTCTCACTCTCCCTCTCTCTCTCTCTCTCCCCCTCTCTCTCTCTAAGAGCTGATCAATTGAGTTGATCTACAGCTTCCTCCCTGGTTTCCCAACCTATTGGAGCCACATCCTCCCGATCCTTAGCAGTTACTGGATTTAGTTTGTTGGTTCTAGACCCAACAATCAGTCATGCCTGAGCCAATGCTCATTCTGAGAAGAGCAGTGGATTGATTTATGCTGATGGAGCGATAACATACATGGGTTCGCCATAATGGAGGTGCAGCAGCAGCAAAGGTGAAAGCAAAGGTCAACGGTTCAGATCCCTCTCAGGCCCTGCCGCAGTGTCACTGGCCCAAAATACCTTGAATGGTCCCATGTGCACTGGCGAAAATACCACCACCATCCAGACTTCAGACATGACACGATATATAACAGTGGCCAGTAGGTGGCACTGTGCTGTGAGTGAACCTCGCTCTCCGACATCTTCAAGACTATTTGGTGGAATCGTTTGCATCATCAGACATTTTGTCTATTTCTAAAGACGTTTGATGGAAGACGGGGGGTTGGAGGATGAGGTTGGGTTATGATTGTTATTGGCAGATGTTGCACTTTGAGTAGCTGCTATACCAACATGTGTAAATTCGTCATTGTTGCACTAAAATAACTATTGATTAACTAAAGAACCCCCCCCCTCCCCCGCCTCTAGATTCCGAAGAGGACATGATAAGAATACATAATCTATACGTTCTAACAGGGTTAGGGTTAGGGGGCATTTGACGCTGCGTCGCCCCTTCACTCTGTCAACTCTCACAACTCATATTTCATCGACATGAAAGCAAAAATCCATATCGCCCGAAGCAATGGGGCAAAAGATCAACACTTTACATGGGATCCTCTGCTCCCCTTTGTAAAGCCTCTCATCCGCTTTCCCTGTGCCGCCCCCACCCCCTCCTCCCCCCTCCTGCCCACCCCCCCCCCCCCCCCCCCTCCTGCCCCCACCCCCTCCTCCCCACCTCCTGCCCCCTCATTCTCACTGTCAGCCTCCCCTGTCTAATGAGACCTCAGCCACTCAGGCAGCGATGTCGCCGTTGCGGCCGCCTGTTTCCCTCCAGTCATAAACAGGCTGGATGGGAAACGTCAGCTCACCTCTTGCACCGTCTCTCTCACACATACACACACACATATACACACACACACGGACACACACACACACACATGCACCGCCTCACACATTCTCATGCATAATGCTACAAAATCACAACTTCCAGCGCCCCACCTTTTGTGGTTGTTATATCCATATGCACATTCACAATATGCACGTTATTCGTCAGCCTGGCTCCAGCTGGCAAAAACAAAAACAACATATTCCCCCACTCTGAAAACACTTACTAAATACCTGTGACACACACACACACACACACACACACACACACACACGCACACATAGAAAGACAGTGGTCCTGGTGGCCTGATTGGTGGCTGGAGAAAAGGTTACTCAACCAGACAGAACACTCTGCTCTTTTCCCCTTTTTTCTTTTTGTCAATTTGTGTGAGTCTCACTAAAGGTTAGCATCACTGCAGCACTTCTCCGTGTATTTAAAAAAAAAAAAAAAAAATTTAATCCCACACTTTGGCCTTTGCATTTCCCGACTTTGTTAGTGTCTCTCCGGTGAGAATTCCATTCGAGATTTAGTAAAAAAAAAAAAAATAGGAGGGCAAGAGAGAAGCGACGCCAACGCTGTACGTCTACATTTGAATAAACAGCCAAACCGGTGCACTGCCCGTTCTAATGATCTGACTCCACTGATACAATGAATGGGAAGATGCTGCAACTGGAACAAAGGAAATACGTGCACAGGCAGAGTTGACACATCTCTGTATAATGCACCTTTAATTAGTGTCTGTACTGACACATCTGTGTTGGAGCCCAAGCGCTCATGCACAGAGTGGATGAAGATGCGGGGTTATTTAGATTGACTCGCATGTGGATGCTGCCTTTTGTACTCACCTTCACGTGTTATATGCATTCACAACAAGAAATGTAACATGCAACTTCACCTCTAGATGTCACCAAATCTCATCTTTAAGTTATTTAAGTTAGTTCAACTTTGCATTGATTCCTCACAATCGAGGGTCTGCAAATGAGGTTTGTGTGTAGCCACATAGTATTTCTGAAGGGTAAACACTGACATCGTTGATGTCCTTTATATGTGCAGCACTTTCCTTGACCACTCATCTAATCTATAATAAAAGGTTTCCCTATTGGTTCTGTCTATCGCAGTGTATCACAACCTGACACTAGTGTATTGAAAAAAAAGTCAGGAAGGCCGACCGCTGAATTAGCACGACCGTGCGATATGTGAAATGTACCTCATTCAAGACATTTCTTATTATTCACCACTGCGAATGAAGTCATGCTTGACCAGTGAGGCCAGTGAGTGTTAAAGCAGTCGTTTCACATGTATTATTCTGACTCTCTACTTGAAAACTTGCTTTAACCGTTTCAATGTAATTGCATCAGACTCATCTGCGGTACAATTACATCAAAGCGTTTAAGGCGAGACGTATGCTCCTGCAGGATATGGATGGATTAACTGTCTTATACCAGGGTTAGAGAAGTTTGGTACATATGGCGCTGGCACATGGCTGAGGGACTAGGATTACTATTATCACTATTAGTATTAATGATAATGACAACAACAACAACAACAACAATAATAATAATAATAATGATAATGATAATAATAATAATAATAATAATAATAATAATAATAATAATAATAATAATAATAATAATAATAATAATACAAATAATAATAATGATAATACTAATAATAATAATAATAATAATTTGCACGTGTCTGCACTGTTTATCCTTTGATACCACACACTTGGCCCATTTCCAACATCCCACATCCGACCCACATGCCATGTGGAGTGATGGAAAGTGAGTGGTCTACTCTTGTTTGCAACATCTGGACATGTCAATAAAAGGTGGTACTAATGTATATTGCACTAAATGGGCCATATTTACCAACTGGGTAACTTCAAGTTCAACTCCAGCAACAACACAGGAACCCACATGTTTACATGAAGCCATATGTTTGACCCACATACGCTGTTGCCAAATTTCTTACTGTACTAGTACATCAGGGTTATCTAGTAACCGGCCAGAGGACACCACTGCATGCACCATGGCCAATTTCCATGCTTCTTTTGTGCAATACCATTATGGTGTATGTGCATGATGCAGTTCAGTGTATAACCAGTGGGGGCAGTGTCTGAGAGTCAGCCGGAGCTCAGAATTCCAAAGTGACTCTGCGACTTATAACCCTAGCAACAAATACAAACACATTTCAGGAACAATACAAATAAAGGCATCCCCATGTATTTAGTTTTGATGCATAAAATGTTTGAGTGGTATTTCAACATATTTGAAGAAACCTAAATGAATCCTCCATTGATGGTTGAGGAGATGTGAGACAAAGAAAAAAAAGATAGCAGACAGCCCTCAGGTCTGGAGGGAAGGACTGTCGGCTGCAGCCGTGTTCTTCAGATGATCTGTTCTCATTTGTGGTGTCCAGCAGAGACTTTGACTCGCCTTTCTTTTCCATCTTGGCTGCGTGAGGCGCCATACTGAGCCGACTGACAGAGACGGCTTCTCAAACATGGCAACACATGAAAACCAAAAGTAAGAAGCCGAGAGAGAGAGAGAGAAAGAGAGAGACTTCGCATCAAAAACTTCTGCAAACAAACCGTAAAAGAAGAGAGAAGTGGGAAAAAATGCAAAAAGTAAACACGGAAGAAACCCCTCAGATGTGACATGACGAAGCCAAAACTGTATGTGGAGGTGTGGAGGGAGCAGAGGAGGGGGTTTAGCTTTGATTTGTGAAGCCCATCACTGTCCAGACGATGAGCGTCTCTGTGGTGGGACGATTCCTTCTGATTAGAATCCATTCGTCTCCAGAAGCCACGGCGGATTTGAGAGTCACAATGGCTGTCTCATATTTCTGCGTATACGCCTCCGACTCCGTCTCCACTACAGTGAGCCCTCATACATTTCCATCTGCTTTTATTTTGACGAGTAAATCCGTCCGAACAGGAAGTGGCAAGGAGGAAGAGGACACAGGTATTAAAATGTGACAAGTATGAAATTTGATCAAATGATGAAAGAACGAAAGTACAATGTTTGGGGGGGAGGGGGGGGGTTTCTTGCCGCTCCTCTCCCTTCACCTTGCCCTCGCCATTTTTCTTTTTCTCTGCCTCTCTCTCTCTCTCTCTCTCTCTCTCTCTCTCCTCGCCACCGCCCACACACACCTCGTGCTCTGCTCTGCTCTGTCATTTCATGGCCCAGCCTCTCTCCGCTCTCCGCTGCTGCACTCGTGCATATCTAGTTATCGATCCGTTCCTCCTCATCACACCACTGGATGACTCATAATCCACTTCATTATTCCACCTACGGTGCACACACACACACACACACACACACAAACATACGCACACACACACACACAAAC
>JAFBJT010110639.1:5776-18642 GCA_016785325.1 Chascanopsetta lugubris | reverse complement strand
TCCCTCCTCTCACCACTAACACCTGTTCCACCTGCGTCCCTGCATCAGAAGAAGTCCTTCAGTGCCTGAGGACTTCTTCCATCCTTCATCCGTGAAGCGTTTGTGCTCTGCTGGCGTCAAAGCAACTGTGGGAGATATTTATTAATAGTACGCCTCTCTGTCCATGTCTCCTGTTCTCAGTTGGTGTTCAGGTATTCCTCTGAAGTGCCCAAAGACACTTCGTTGCTCTGTGTCTGCCGTGTCGGTATTCGTTTAAATCCGGATTATGTTCTCCTCGCTCGTTCGGTGCCTGAATTCCTTCAGGATACAAAAAGCCTCACGGCTTCTGTCTAGTTTCGTGCGTTGTTTTATGTTTTTTTTCTGCAGTGCCCCGGCGGGTGGTTTTCATTCATAAATGTGTGATTAAACGATGTGATGAAGTTAAGCTCGGAATCACTGAAGCGGTAAAGAAATAATGAAAACATTCCTGTGTTTATTTCCTCCAGCCGACGTCCAAAGAGTTTGATGAAGCCACTTCCAATCTCACAATATGCAACATTGTCTGTTTCAGGACGACCCCTTCTGGACGGTGGACAATCTGACTCCACATGAGAAGATGCTGATCGCCAACCAGAGTGTGTGCAGCCTGGAGCAGCTTCTGAAGCTGGCGTCCTACCATAACAGCACAGTGGTCTTCAGGCTCAGGAGACCACCTCCGGACCACCCCTGCCACCACAGCTGGATCAACGACACACTGCAGACCGTGCAGCACTCGGGGGTCCCTCAGAGCCTGGTGGGTGGGGAGGAACCCGTGGACCGACCACCCACGGCGTGAAATGTGGCTTAATTAGATCGTGTTTACAGGATGGTTTGAAATGTCAAATAATCTCAATTATTCTGCAGCTACAAATACAATCCAATAGTAATGACAGCAATCAGGGCAATCTCATCAACCACTGTACATGGCTTTCTGTCTGTGGCCATGTTATCTGCTTAAAGTGGCCACTGTGCATTTTGTCCAGATTAGAACATTCAGTCAAAAATGATCTTTAAAGGTGCAGTGTGTACGATTTGGTAGAGAGGTGAAGCTGCATGTTGTCACCTCACCAGCGCCCTTGTGAACATGCAGGAGAACCTATGGTAGACTTCAGTCATGAAAACTCAACACATGAGATACTTAAAGGTGCAGTGTGTAAGATTTGCTTACGTCGTGGTTGTATCGGTCGCCTCCATGTCACATCATAAATATACGGTAATGGGCTTATTTCAGGGTAATGGGGAAAACTATACATTTCGGTGATTATGAAAATGTCAGTATATCATGATTCTACATACAGCACCTGAAAATTCTACGCACAGCACCTTTATGTATGTGAAGCACAAAGCTGTGATGGTTGGCACAGGGCCTGAAGTCATTCGTCCTATAGAGGTACATACTGTTACTAACCTTAGAGGAAAGGAGCCCACGCAGCAGCAGCAGCAGCAGCAGCAGCAGCAGCAGCAGCAGCAGCAGCAGCAGCAGCAGCTCACACACGCTGTGTGTAAGGACTTGTGTGTCTGTGCCGTGTGCAGGTGATGTGGACTCCGCATGAGCAGAGGCCTCAGGTGAGGCAGCTGGCTCCGGGTCTGCTCCAAACCTCGGTGGAGAAACTCAGTCCTCAAAGTCTCCATCAGTCGGGCATCAGCAGGCTGCTGCTCAGATACAACCAGGCCAGCACACAGGAGATCAGGTGGAGAACACACACACACACACACACACACACACACACACACACATCCCTCTGGCAGAGTAGCACTGAAACCAGTGTGTAATAACGTGTGTGGTTTCAGTAACTTCTCCGAGAGCCACATCAGCCTCACGCTTCACACTGTCAATGAGCCCTGGCTGTTCTCGGTGCTGTGGTGCAGCGGAGTGTCGTCCGTCTCCTCAGAGGCGCCACATATCCTCAGAAAGGTGTCTTACCCCATCTGGATCATGGTAAGATCATGCACTACACGCTGTTTGTTATATATATGTTTTTTGTTTTGTTTTTACTTCCTGGTAAAGCTGCCACTGACAGAAACTCTCAGAAATGACCTGAGAGAATTTCTTTTCATCGGACACATATTTTCACTTTGACTCGTGGATGAACTTACACAAAAGTTAAACATTCCCAACACAACTCAACAATTGATTGTTCTGTAGACCACACCCAGCCATTTGCGTGAATGCAAACAGTTCCCTTATGCTCGGAAATAAAGTAAAAACTAGTTGCAAAAGCAAATTGGAAACAAACGGGGGTCATTTCACTAAGAACGTGAGGGGGGCTCTGTGGACGAAGGCTGCCGGGCGCAGCTGGGCTTCATCGGGCCTCATCCTCGCACGTAAACATCAAAGCATGACAGAATCACACACACAGGAAACTGAAGCATTTCAAAATAAAAGCACATTCTGGCCAATTCTGTCTCGCTTCATGTATAAAACGGTGACGCTCGTCCTTGACCACATTGAACACCGTTTGTAAGTTGGTCGGTATGCGTGTACATGTGATGGCGTATTCCATGCTCTTAGGCAAGGAACCTGTGGTACAGATAATAACCAATCACAGCTGTTGCACTGCGTCTGTACCTGACCACATTTCATTTTCGATAAGCTGCACTCGTCCTCTGACGGGTTCATTTTGAGCTCGCAGTGTCTTCAGCCTGTCTGCCCTCCGTCGTGATTAAATTAGATTTACTGCCCGACGTTAATAAGGGACCTCTCATATCACCTGAGCTCATCCCGTGTTTTTATTACACGAGACAATGAACGTCTCAGTATGTTCCAGCACTCGTCTGAGGTCCCAGCATAATAAATATCCTTTTTATAATCGGCATCGGCTTTACCGAAGCAGAGAAGGCATCGACATTGTGTCTCGGCGGTGTCGTTCTGTCCGAGCTTTATGGCCGCCTTGTCTCCATGCCTGTACCACGACATGGGAGGCAGCGCTGGGCTTTTGGGCATCTGCAGAGTTGGTCCGAACAACACTCTAAAGCCTCTTTCACGCCAACATTAGTAGGTATAGCCAGGGTTTCATCACCAAAGTGAAACTGCTAAGAAGGGAAAGAAAACCTTCACCTGCCAGGGGCATGTTTATACTCTGAGGTCAGGAGGGTGTCAGAGTCAATGACTGGAAACTGTAGAGTGACACATACTGCCACCCTGTGGTGGATCACCCCATTACACACACTTAAGCACAACATGCATTGAAGTATCTGTGTGTGTGTGTGTGTGTGTGTGTGTGTGTTTCCAGAACCCACAGGAATACTGCCTGATGTGGGTGACGGCCGATGTCATCTCCTTTGCTGTAGTCGTTGGAATATTTGTTTTCCAGAAGTAAGTCCACTCCCTGTGTCTGTCCGATCCTGTACATGAGTTAGTCTTTCTTTTTCTTTCAGTTCATTTATTTGCTGATGGAGGAAGAGGTGGAAAGAAATGATGCTCCACTTGTTTTCGTTTAGTAGTGTGTGTGTGTGTGTGTGCGTGTGTGCGTGTGTGTGTCCTGTTGTATTCGGTAACTTCCAAACGAAGCGGCCATTTCTGCCAGTTGACCACTGTGTCACACCTCAGCTCAGTCAACATCAGTGTGTGTGGAGCACATGACGCACTGCAGCGCTTTACGTCCGAACCACAACAGGCTCCGATTGGCTGGGTGGGAGCCAATCGGCATTAAAACCATGCGACGTTAAGGATTTCATGTTTGCTGCCGATACAAATCTGCTCCACATACTTTACACACATCTAGTACGTATCTGTGCTGTGACTGAGAAGACGTGCTGCTTCTTCCTGTGTGAACTGTCGAAGCCCCTCACTTGTGCGATGGTCTTTCCCCTTGAGAGACGAACTTATTGATTTCACATTCGTGTTTTTCATGCTTTCCTAAGCTATATTTGTATGCTCTTATACCTTGTTATACACCGACCGAAGCCCTGAAGGTTCTTCTGATCATGAATCAAACGGCCACAGCTTGGAGCTCAGTCTATGATCTTTTGCCGCCAGGCCAGATTCTTTGTTTTACAGCTCTAGTTTTCTCTCGCGCCGCTTCCGTGCACATGTGAACCGTTTGCTGCAGCCTCCGCGCCAGTGACACCAGAGGCATTGTGTGTTCTTCTCGTTTTCTCAATCCAACCTATTTTTGTAAACGCCATTAGGGTGGGACAAAACACCTGCCATTCTACTGGCTGAAAAAAAAAGAAAGGGCAGAAATCTGATATAAGCCGTGAAGAGAAAAAGCTGTAGCACAAGCCGGGCGTTTCTCAGCGAGAGTGTTGTAACCAGTTCTGCTTTCAATCCTCAAAACCTCGCTCCTGAACGATGAAAAGCTAAATCCACCTCCATGTCCCACCTTTGTTGGATGGTGGGAGGCGGTGATGGTTTGTTGTGATGGAGTTTTCCTTGTTTTCATGATGCCATGCAGGTTTGCTCTGCTCAGTCCACGTGGACTGCAGCTTCCTCCAGCTTCTGAACTGACCTCTCTCTTGTCTTCCGCCTTCTTTTTGTCCTTGTTTTGTCCCTCCGCCTCTCCCTCCTCGTCCTCTCTTCCTCTGCCTGACGTGCATGCTCTTCTCCTCCTCCTCTGCTGCATTCTGGCATCTTCTCTCAGCTATCACATGATCAGGTAACTGGGTCACCTCTTTGCCACCCAAAGTCTTCTACCTTTTTCCATCCTCGGTCTGTCTCTCACTCTCATCGTTCTCTGCTGTCTGAGCCGTTCTTCGTCCTCTCTTCTCTGTTTCCGTCACTCCTGTAACTATGACATCATCCTCCATTTCATTTTTCTCCAAATCGTACCGATGTGTTGGGTTTCTGTCTCTGAATTTCACTGTAATCGTTTAAAGCACTGCTGCCATTTTCCTCCAGAGGGAGGAGCTTATGTCCTTCTCCTCGTGGCCCGAATAAGACAAATGTTGTTACAAAAAATCGACGGCATTAAGTCCCAATGAGAGTTTTTCACTTCACTTATCGTCCGTCTCATTAAGCCCAAAGATATAAATAATCAAAGAGAGGCACGGCCTCATCAGTAGAAGTGCCTCAGGACTGATGCTGACAAACGAAACTCTGCCTCGTTTGCATCTCTGCCTGTGAAAGCCTCGCTGCATGAGTCCTGATTCATCCTCTGACTGATGACGCTCTGTTAGATTAATTGAATTAGAGGCCGTTCATTAAAAGCAGGATGTAATTTTCACACACAGGAAATGACTGACATGCTAATCCCAGGGGGTGGGGGATTAATCTGGACTGTGACTATAACATTTTAATTAATTTAAGGCTGTCGTTGTAGAACAGAACAAAATGTCATTTCACACAGGGCGCAGTGTTACTTGGCGGAGTAGATGTATATTGATCTTTGTATAGAGATTTATTTGAGGAGACACTCCCTGGCAGAGTGTTCTCACTCTGATAAGAACACTAATTAAGGCAGTAACAGTTCTTGATTAAGAGTACAGTACGTAGGATCTAATGAAGTTTAAACTGAATGTCCCACCTCAGTCTTCCCTCTCAAGCATGTGGAGGAACCTATGGTAGATTGCAGATCCTGTCTGCTGACATCTTTGTCTGAAATCTTTTACAATTGACCTTTAAAAAAATATGTACGTATATAAGTATAGATGAAGTAGTATGTAAAAAAAATTGTAATGATTATATTGACCAACGTTTTGACTTTTTTTTTTTTATCTTATTTTGGCACTGATCAAATCGGGGGGAAGATTTCAAATGCTCACACTAATATCATTTCTAGTTATTTTACATAGTTTTATTTTGAAAAGAACAAATCAAATAGTCCTCTGCCATTTTTCTTCTAAACAGTAACTAATGGTCGTGAATGGTAAATCTCAGTTTATCATTTATCTGATATCTGTCCAAGGTTGAGGGTGAGCAAAGTAGAGTGGCTCGGTTCAGTGACCGTTCTGATGTTGCCCGCCATGTTTTTCTAATTACCCAGAATTCCCATATGCTTGAAATGGAAGGGTGAGGCGCAATGTCACAATGAGATGCCTTTAAATCCTACACACTGTACCTTTAAGCCTTCATCGATAGATGGCCAACATATTATACTGCATCATGATTATGTGTCCAAACTCAACCTTTAAAGGTGCAGTGTGTAAGATTTTGTGACATCCGGAGGTGAAGTAGCAGTAGCAATCCATCACCTCACCCTCACCCCTCCTAGCGTGGGAACCTATGGTAGACTTCAGTTTCAGTCATTCACTTGTGTGGACCCCCTCCTCATGTAAATATACATTAAAGGGATCGTTTAAAGGTAACGGGGAACAGAAAAATATATTCAGATGCTTTTGAATTCCTGAAAATGTCAGGATGGGATCTTTTTTGTAATCTTTTTAGAAAGGAAAAACAAAGAAAAACCAAAATATCCCACGCTGCACCTTTTTTAATGGCACACGAAGGACTGAGGTAGCAGCGTCGAGTGGCGCCCCCCTGTGGTTTTCCAAAGTGATCCTCTGACCCCCCCCCCTCCCCCCTGCAGGTATCGGATGAGCGGAATGCGCAGCTACAACCCTGAGCAGATCATGCTGAGCGCGGCCGTCAGGAGGTCTAGTCGAGACATCAGCGTCATGAAGGAGAAGCTTATCTTTTCAGGTCGGGCCCTCGTCTGAGGTTCTCCATCAGTCTGTCATCTCCTGTTGTGCGTTTGTTGTTGTTGTTGTTGTTGTTGTTGTTGTTGTTGTTGTTTGGGGCACCTGAGGTCAGAGGCGGCCTCCTCTTCTCGTGCACTCCCATTTCAATTCAAACAGTGTTTGCACGTGAAGATGAGGAGCGAGCCCTTTCTCGAGTTTCAGGTGCCCCCCCCCCGCTAGCATGTGACTCCGACCCAGCATGCATCTGTCTCTGTATGTGAACATTCTTGCTCCTCCTCTTCCTCTCCTCCTCACTGAAGGTCAGCCCCAGTAGAGCCGCCTGCCTCCTACATCCTTCGTGTGTGATATGCACCACCTCCTGTCCATCCTACCTCATGTCCATCTTCTCCGCCACCAGTGACCACTTCCTTATTTTTTTTTTTTTTTTTTTTTTTTACACATTCCGTGCATCCATTGCATCCCCCGGTCACCTGCCACCTTCTCTGCCTCTTTGCCCTATTCATCCATTCATCCCTCGCTTCATACACCACATCTCCCCGTCATTCCGCCCCGTGGAGAAGCCCCTCTGTGTTGGGGGGTTTATAGACGCCCTGTGTCTGTCTAGACAGCCCGTAGTGCTGAGGGTGAGAGGTAAGTCATGTCAGTGACCGCTCATCACCATTTCCTGAGTGTTTCTCTTTTCCACGACCCTGTATGTGGTCACTGGAGGTGTTTTTACACATGAACTGATGAACATTTGCTAACTAAGTTGTGAGTCGGCCTTTGAATTTGACGAATGCAGAATCCAGCAGACTGTGTGTCGGACCCAGGAAGGGGCACATAGAGCATTAGTCGCCTGTTTGGTCATCGTTTTGTTGTAGTGGTTATTTTTGTGGACGTTCCTCAAATGGAAAATTCCCTAAAATGATTTATCTTAAAGTTGCAGTGTGTAAGATTTGGGAACATCTAGAGGTGAAGTTGCATGTTGCAGCCGTCACCTCACCCTCGACCTTCTGAACATGCAGGAGAACCTATGGTCGACTTCAGTTGTCATTAGAACTCAAAAGATGAACATCCACTTTTACTTCAGAAAAATCCTGGCGGCCCCCGTAGAGAGGACCCCCTCCTCATGTAAATATACATTAATGGACTCATTGAAGGGTAATGGGGAAAATAATACACTTAGATGATTATAAATTCATGAAAATGTCAGTATGTAATTGTTTTGTAATATTTTTTAGAAGTGACAAAAATGACCAAGAGCTTTACGCACTGCACCTTTACAGTACAGTGCTACAGTTGGGGTCAGACAGTTATATTTGTCCTCGCCGTGATGATGTTGTGCTCTTGTATCCTCCATGTCTGCGTGTTGAGGCAATGGAACCCTGTAGCGTGTTGCCCTCCCGAAGAACACCAGTCGTTTAAAGCGAACTGTAAATACAGTTAAATACCCAAGAAGAGGTCAATAAACAAACAAGGGTCTGACACATGGCCTAATGGGTCCCACCGAAGCCTGATGACACCAAATGCGCGGCTCAGTTCATGTCTAAAAACATCTTTGTTGACCATGGGTGTGCATGTCCCTGCAGACGAGCATGAGAAACTGTTCTAATAGCTCACTGACAGTTTGCTCCTCCCTCCTTTGGTGCCCTCTAGAGGTGGGAAACGGAGCTGGCAGTGCAGAGGAGCTGTATGCGGAAAATGGCTACGACTACTACACCAATCAGGGCATTAGCCACTGATCGGACCTGAGCCTGTGCCGACCAGTGGTGGTGAGAAGAAGACGACGACGACGACACCTTTTGGATTTTAGATAATCATTGTTTTTAGTCGGTGTGAAGTCTTCTCATGTTGAACCGACAGGTCTACTGTAATCTACTGGGGGGGGGGGGGGTCTAATCTGTGGCTTAGAGGCCCCCAGCGTCAACACTTGCGCCTCTGCCCTTCCAGATTCTTTCAGTGTATGACTGTGAGCCCGGTAAATGATATTGTGCTCTCATCGCAGATGCATTTGTACTTTCCAAACCTTTATCGCTGCGTGAGACCAAAAAGCTTTGTTCTGCTCTGCACTCCACTGTGCCGCCGCCGCCGCCGCCGCCGCTCATACAATAGAACTGACGTGAGTAATCCTATTTAAAAAGTAGTAAAAGACTCCAACACACAGATGTTTACAGAGACCCTGCCTTCTCTTCCAGGTGAAACATCCACACGTGAGATGTTTGTTTTGATGGAGGCAGAATGAAAACGTGCTGCCCTCCCACTGACCACTGCATGTTACTGTAACCACGCTGTCAGGCGACTTGTGCGAGCTGTGCTCCTGCCATATAACCACAAAGAGGACCCGGTGAAAATGATTAGGGCTGGAGATATTTAATGTGAATGTGAATGTGACACTATCTTATATAATAGAATTTTTTGTTTAATATTTTTTTTTTTAAGATGTACATTGAGTGTATCCTGACTGGATGTGTATTTTTTACCCTGTGTGCAGTGTTGTGCCGAGCGGGTTATTGTACAGAGAGAGAGAACCGGTGTGAGATGCTCCAGCCGACTCCATTTGAACAAAATGACAGTTCAATGACAACGAAAGCAATATTCTCTTCACCTCATACACACTCTTCTTGGCTGCTGTTTCGTCCGAGGAACGTCTCACGCTCGGTTTGTGGGCGGGAAATGAAATGGAAAGGAAATCTGAGCTCACAGAAGGGACAAAACTGCAGGGACGACAGGGTCAAGTTGCCTTTTGTGTTGACTTTATTTTCTGTGCCTCGGAATAAAACTTCAGGAAATTTCATTAGTGCTGTGTTTCTCAATTTTTTATGTGAACAGTGTCCTGAGAAATATTTCAATGTCAGAGACCACATGTCCCTCCTGACATTGGGCCCATTTGAAAAGTATGGACCTGCATGGTGGGTTTTATTAGTACTGCAGCAGGCCACTAGGGGTCGTTCGAGGCACTGTTCTTTCTTGACAGGATGTTACAGTATATGGTGACAATATGAAAACTGCAGGTGAGTTAAATTCACAGCTCACTCCCACTTGACTTATCCACTGAATCAGGGGGCGTCGTGTTTGGCTCCTTGCATGGTGGGATGGGTGTGTGTGTGTGTGTGTGTGTGTGATGTCATGCACGTATGTTTAGGAATAGATGAAACAAAACAGTCGATGGAGAAGCAGAGAATTGCAGTTTTAATTGGCTGAAGCAAATGAACTTCACTTTTTCACGTAGACAGACTCCGACAATGAGTGAATACAAAAATAGATCCTTCACTTATTCTTTTCCTTTTGGTCTCTCCATCTCCATGGAGACAAACTATGTACACAGTATCAAATGCACAGTGGAAAATCATATTGCTTCAGGTTGACTGAAACAGGTCAGTTAAGACACAGAGAAAAAATAAATAGTGACTTATGATCGATGAGCGGAGCAGTTCATGTTACGGGAATGTGGCGAGTTAATCGCAGAATCCTGGTTTGTTGTCTTTTCAAAGAGAGTGACAGAGAATGGGAATAACCTCCACGATGGATGAGCCACAAACAGCGTATCATCCACCGGACTTCATACTGCAGCCGTCAACGTGTCTCAAACCAAAATATCAAATCCATTCACCGGAGTTTAGGCACCGATTCCACATCCTGTGCGGGACAGTAACGTGTTTCTTGGCATCGAGTCCACGAGGCAGCAGGAGCAAAGCTTTGGTCCTTCAGAGGACGAGTCCAGTCTCAAAGTCCACAACTTATCTCCACTCCGACAAAACAAATTCAGTTGAGCAAACAAGGTGCATGACAAGTCAAATACTTCCAGTTCATGGATGGAATAAAGTCACACAGTTATAATTCTCTGATATTTTATGCCAGTGTTTTTAGAAATATAATTACTTGGCACATATATACAATATTGTATCATTAAAGTAAGTGTAAGTATATGACTGATGAAAAGTGGTTACTTTGTACCAATAAGAATGTTTCTTAATTAATTATTCAATTATGTGAAAACTTAACATAATAAAATGCATGTTATTGTAACTTTTCAGCTTTCTCTCCTTATATAATTAGATTCTTGTTCATTTATGAAGTTCTTTTCATAACATTATAACTTTCCACCTTTTATATGATGACTCCTCTTACTTCTACAGTTTGGGCCCTGAACCGCATCATACCGACAGAGTTCAGCACTTCCTGTGCTCTTGCTGCTAATGTTTTACATGGTTTCACACAAGTGTCTGTTCCCTCATCCGTTTCTCTGCACCTCAGGATTCAGTATTGCAGTACATTTAAATATCTATATTGGAGCACAACGTCCAGTGGACAGGAAATCAACTCTGAGACCTGGACAGAGGCTGAGTCACTCTCTGGCAGCAGTTGGGTTTAGTCCAGGGATTAGCAGCTTTGTGAAAAGGCACAGGCACAGTCTCATTCACACACACACACACATGTAGCACACATGAAGCCAAACAATAAATAAATAAATAAATAGCGGATGATGTGCTGGCTGGCCTCTACGTCCCACGAGCACAAGGTCGGTCCCCGAATCGAGTATCACTTACGCAACTGCTGTGACTCGGCCGAACGCACAAGCAGACGCGCAACAGAGAAACGTCACTTTCACATGTGTTTACCAGACGAAACCTCCAGCAAAACTAAAGCGGCTGTGAATGATGGAGGGAGGTTGACTTCCGCAGATGTCGCTGATGCGTGTACATCCGCAATCTGCTTTGTTTGCCGTCCGTTCCCGTGCCGTCACAGGAAGTGAAGCTGGGGACCTGAGGGTCTTTTGCGGAGCAGAATTTGGATCACGCACATCATCATCATCATCATCATCATCATCATCATCATCATCAGGGACGTCTTCCAAAGCAGGGGTTTCTGTGGCCGATCCGAGTCTCACCTCTTTCCGCACGAAACGGCCGATGGGGCGCTTTAGCTGAAGTTCGTCTTGCGCAGGTGTCTGTTGGGGATCTCGATGGCGCTCACTTGCAGCGGCCAGGAGCCGCCCATGATGCCGGCCTGAATGGCCACACCGGTGACCACGGCCAGGTCAGGGTCCACGGACGTGTTGGGCTCCTTCCCGAAGTACTCGCCGATCAGCCGCCGGATGCGCGGGATCCTGGTGGAGCCTCCAACCAGAACGATCTCGTCCACCTCGTCCTTCTGCAGGTGGCCCTCGGCCAGCACCATCTCCACGGGGGCCAGGATCTTCTGGAAGAGGTCCTCGTTCAGCTCCTCGAACAGCTCGCGGCGGATCACGGCCCGGAAGAGGACCGGGGCGGCGGTGGCGCTTTGAAGGTGGAGCGGCACTGCGATGGCGGCGCTGGGTTGGAGCGTGAGGTTGAGCTTGGCGGCCTCCACGGCCCGCCGGAGACGGTGGACGTCCTCTTTGAGAGTGGGCGGGACGCCGAACTCCTGCCGCACCCGCTCCACGGCGTACTGGAGCAGCCTCTGGCTGAAGTCCTGACCTCCCAGCTTGTTGTTTCCTGCAAGAGATCCGAACACCACCTGAAGTCCCACACATCCTGAACCGGGTCCCCCCTGGCCCTGGTGAGGAACATGCCTCCCTGCTTGTTGAGCAGAGACACGTCCAGCGTCCCTCCCCCCAGATCCACCACCAGCACGTTGAACACGTCCGCCTTGTGAAGGCCGTACGCCATGGCGGCGGCAGTGGGCTCGTTGATCACTCGCAGGATCTGCAAACCTGGAGGGGGGGGGGGGACGGCGACGAGAGAATTAGCACCGCGTGGCGTCTTTGTCGGAACCCCTCCTTGGCCCCGAGGAACCCACCGGCGAGGTTGGCCGCCCTGACGGTGTGCTCCCGCTGTCTCTCGTCAAACTCGGCGGGAACGGAGATGACGGCCTTCTGGACGGGGACCCCCAGCTGCCTCTCGGCCATCGTCCTCATCTTCAGCAGCAGCCGGGAGCTGATGAACTCCGGGCTCACGCTGAAGGTTCTGTTGGTGTGGATGAGGAATTCGGCGCTTCCGTTGTTGTTGATGACCTGCCGGGGGGGTGGAGGGGGGGGGGTGGGGGGGGGGGGGGGGGGGGGGGGGGGGGGGGGGGGGGGGGGGGGGGGTCACAGAGAAGAGTGTGTGTGAGAATGTGCAATTACATTTTTTGTGTGTGTGTGTGTGAGATATATGTGTGTGCATGTATGTGAGCGTGCAATCATGTGCGCACATATTTATTTGAGCATATACGTTTGTGTGTGTGAGTATGTTTTTAAGTTGATGCAGCTGTGTGTGAGAGAGAGAGAGAGAGAGAGAGAGAGAGAGAGAGAGAGAGAGAGAGAGAGAGAG
>JAFBJT010110638.1:0-20019 GCA_016785325.1 Chascanopsetta lugubris | reverse complement strand
CTGCACAAGATCGTTCCACGTCGACACTGATCACATTCCAAGTTTTTCCTCTTAAAAATATTTAGAAAAACACAATGAGAGAGAGAGAGAGAGAGAGAGAGAGAGAGAGAGAGAGAGAGAGAGAGAGAGAGAGAGAGAGAGAGAGAGAGAGAGAGATGTACTCAGGCTTTTTACTCTTTGACAGGGAATCTAAGAGAAGAAATGTTTACCTGCTCACTTATTGAGCTTTCCACCTGAATACAAGGAAACAACACATTGACGTCCATGTTAAAAGAGAATCATTGCAAAACATGAAGGAGCCTTTACCCGCCGTGTTTTTGAAAGCACAGACCACAGACAGAGGATAACAAGAGACGGACTGGAAAAAGACAAAAAAAAAATAAAGACGAATACAGACAGACGAATGGAGCTTATGACTGACACGTTCTTGATTTGATACTTTGCGGAAAACACTGCCAAATCGCACTTGAAAAAAAAAAAAATAATTCTAATAATGAAGTAAAATCGCGACATACTCCAGCCACCAGAGCTCACGACTGTTCCTACAAACCCTACATGCTGCAGCAGAGGTTGGATGGACGCACAGACACACGCATAACACCCGAATGTTGCCAATATCAGGTATTAAAACCACATTCCCCTCGATGAGCAAACATTCGATAACTGGCTGTTAATCTGTAGCATGTAAGAGTTAGGTCGTTTTTGATCTGTGTTCTCTCCTTGCCTGTTTCTCCTTTTTTCTTAACCATGACAACTGACATCTTGACGACGCCACCTGAGACAACGCCATCAGAGACTTTATCGCAACACGTAGCGCAGCGCTCTTCACTTAGCGTCTTTATCGAGCTCGGCTAAAAAGGTGCGCGTCCACACCATGATATTTGTCTGTGTCACAATGATACAGACACAAATGTACACACACACACACACACACACACACACACACACACATGTGCACGTTTCATTTTTCTAAATGTACCAACACTCTAAAACCTTGAAGGTCACTACATTTACATTTATCGCAGCACTGACACGCTAACATGGCCTTCAAGCCCGACCCTTTTTGAACCCCCGGAAATAAAAAAAAAACGAGAAAAACACAAAAAAAAATATACACAGAAAAAAAACAAACCCTCTCGGAGACGAGAGACGATGCAGACCATGGTGTCACCTGTGGGGACTGAGTGTTGGACCGTTCAAACTCACAGTTTTAGAAGCATGAATAAAATAAAAATGATGATTATTTTTTTGCAGCACTATCTTAAAAAGCATGATATTTTGAAGTGCCTCCTTGCACTTTGTGTATATATTGTAGGTAACAGATTTTTTGTTTTTCCTTTTTGTTTTCTCTTGGGGGATGTTGAAATGGTACGTAGGACTATAGTTTTCATTGCTGTGAGATTTTTCATGTAATCCTCTAGAAACGAAAAAAGATATCATCATCGGTGTCCTGAAGTAAAAACTAGAATAGACGAAAATGTATAGAGAGGAAAGCGGTGTAATAAATTGCTTGTTTTTTTTATTCTCTACTAGCTCTTTACTAGCTGTTCTACTGACCTGTCACACACCAATATATAAATATCTTTTTTTTGTATCTAATGTAAGCGTTTTGAATGTTTGTTCCATGAAGATATAAGCCGTCTGCATTCATTCTCATTGTACATAAATAAATATATAATTGTTCTGTTCAGTGGCAGTGCAGAGTTGTCCGGAGTGACAGTGATTCCTGACGCAAACGCCGTTTGCATGACGACCAGAAAAGAAAGGAAAAAGAGAAAGAGAGAAAGAAAGAAAGAAGGAGAGTGTGACGCGATGTTTTTGTCTCGAAGGGGCCAACGCGAGTTATTTCGGCGAGAGTTATTCTGTGTGGGGCGAAAAGAGAGAAAGGGAACAAAATTGTTGATGTAGAACAAAGTGGGAGATCTGTTGACGATTTGAGCGATGGAACAAACATCACGTGTCGCCGATGCCTGTTGGTGCATCGAGCGACATTCCTCAGGTGACTCATCTGATCCATTATTGTCTTTTCACCGGAGAGAGAGAGAGAGAGGGAGAGAGAGAGAGAGAGAGAGAGAAAGCTGGCTTTGGTCTCAGGCGTCTTTGTTGACGTGGCGCTCGCGTGTTTAAAGTCCGCGACGTCTTTCGATTCTGTCCTAGCTCATCTCACATCAGCACGGAGGCCGAATCCCGACTCGACAAAACTGCCTTTTTTACTCCACCTGCCTTTTCCGTTCACTTTCTGAACAGACGACATGAATATGCCGAGGTGACGCGATCACGGTGGTTCCACGAAAGAGCCGGTGCATCTCAAGCTTTTTCCTTTTCTACTGAAATGTGTCTCCTGGAAGAAAAGCCCTAAGTAGAGCCGATAACCCGTCTCACTCCTGCCTTCAGTGTGCGTTCCTCTTCTTACTTTTCTAGGCCTCCTTTGTAAAGCTGTCGTAATTCTGATGTGAGGGCAGAGCGTATGTGTAGGGGAGAAACACTATCGAGAAAAAAAAAAAGACAAAAAAACATTCCAATTCTTTCCTCCGTCTATGGTATACAAACGAAAAATCTGTTTCTACATATCAAGTGTTGTACCTTTGGTGTACATATACAAATATAACTAATAAATGTTGATTCATAACTACATTCTGGCTCTTGTTTGGATTCCTTTTCTTTTGTATTCGTCAATAACAGTTTTTTATAATCTCTCAACTTCACAAGTCTGAACATAAACTACAGCTTTTATGTTTAACTTCATTCATTCTCCAATTGAAGGGGGTCAACAATTTTGAAAGATGACGACGCTGATTGAAGAGAGAGAGCGCGAGAGCCACGGTTGGTGGTCAGGGCTTGGGTCACTCACACCAGACAGGAATATTTGTGAGTGAGTCGCTGAGAAGGGACGAGGTCAGAGAACTGTGAGTGACAAGTTCTTACCAAATGAGGCCCCAACGGAGGCACGGTGTGGAATTATGAGAGATTGAACGAGGCGGCGCTCTTGTGCACAAACTCCAGCAAAAACCTAAAGAGAAAAACAAAAGACTATTTTTCAAATGGGGTCAAATCTCAAAGCACTGCTGCTCGACCAGCTGAGCCAAAAGCACAACACGTAGAAAGAACTCCTTAGTATGCAGTATGTTGTGTAGTTTACAGTGGATCAAGTCTTCAATCACACTGAAAGATCTGAAAATGAAACGAGGGACATGGGCCTCATAGATAAGAAGAATTAAAGGTATAGTTTGCATGATTTGATGGTCAGAGTTGGGCCCCTCCATCTCTGCTCAACAACAGTGTTTACACAGTGTGCGCGGCAGGCGACTCTACTGAAGAGGGAGAGCAATACTTAGCCATTCGCGAGCTAATATGCTAACCATCAGTGCAAATACAAGCATCTCTGCAGACACGCTACACGCACACACACACACACACACACACACACACATCTCACATCTCACATTTCATTATAAAGATGACTTCAATAATATTTATTCAATTATGAAAGTCAACAAATAGAGGCGGAGTTTGAACCACAGATTTGTTTACTGCTTCTATGAACGCATGATTGTCCAGTGTTATGAGTGAACTGAATCTCAGCACTGGTCCAGATGCAGCTCTATCATTTTCTGTGAACTTCAAAATAAAACCCCCGCAGAATAAGCCGTTATTGTGCCTTTTTGTTTCGTGATGAATGACAAACCTTTAACTACTCTCCGCGCGTTTTAACTCTTTCAAAATGGCCGCCTTTGTGTTCTGTGATAGCATGTTCTCTCATCTCTTGCCCGCTGCCATGGAAACCTCACTTCCTCTTGTGTGTGTGTGTGTGTGTGTGTGTGTGTGTGTGTGTGTGTGTGTGTGTGTGTGTGTGTGTGTGTGTGTGTGTGTGTGTGTGTGTGTGTGTGTGTTGGGGGGGGGGGGGGGGGGTCACCATTCGCATCCCCTGTCATGCCATTCACTCGCTCCCCTTTTGTTTTCCACACACAGAGTGAGTGAACACGACATTCCAGCACTTCTCTTTCTATACACATTTATTTTATTCATGACTTCACAAATCTTTTTTTTTCTCAGCCACATCTTTTGTTAATTTGTCATGAAAACCTGTCTACACCACCACTACATCTGCTACATCTTCCCCTCATAACGGATCATCAAAGAGCAAAAAGCAGGCGCGACAAGGAAACAAGTGGAAAAAAAACCCAAAAAATAATCTGCTTACAGTTTCAGAGAATGATTCATTTTATACCGAGAGAAAAAAAAAGAAAATCAAGTCGTCACACAGGGAATGACGTCGATATGACACAGTTGTTGTGATTTTTAGCCAGTGAAAAGGTCAGTAGCAAAAATTGCAGCATTTCATTTTACATGTGAGAGGATAATCGAGTCATGGGCCTCACATCATGTGATATTTAGTTCATACTGAATATCATACATGAGAATTAAACTTACATTCCAACGAATGATCAACCTGCTACAGATACAGTCCAATTCTTCCTCTGTGTGTCCAGCGTATATACACAATGATTATCATTATCCTCAGATAACAGCAGGGATTCGAAATGAATTTAAACCATGGGTTCAAACCATGGTAACGGTGCAGCGTGTACGATTTGGTGACCTCTAGAGGTGAAGTTGCATGTTGCGTCAATCACCTCACCCTCAACCAAATCTCACTCACTGCACCTTTAGGTGACCTCAGTGGTGCACAAATTGCACATTTTTTGGAAGCTATACATCAAGTCAATATTGCAAAATCCATATTTTACCACAGAGGTGCTTTTTCTGATTGGATCATTCTAAAAAAAAGCAAGACATTCCTCTATCTTAAAGGTGCAGTGTGTACGATTTGGTAACCACTCTGGGTTTCTGTAACAGTTGCATGTTGTACCCATCATCTCTTCAGTTGTCATTAAAACTCAAAAGATTTCTAGTACTGGCCACTTTTACTACTGTAAAAACATGGCAGCCTCCATAGAGAGGACCCACTCCTCATGTAAATATTCATTAATGGACTCATTTTAGGGTAATGAAAAAAACAAACATTTTGGTGATTATAAATTCATTCAAATGTCAGTATGAAATTGTTTTGTACTATTTTTACAGGTGACAAAAAATGTTACACACTGCACCTTTAACCTGACCTCAGTGATGCACAAATTGCACATTCTTGGAAGCTATACATCAAGTCAATATTGGAAAATCCATAATTTACCTCAGAGGTGCTTTATCTGATTGGTTCATTCTAAAAAATAAAAAAAAAATAGACATCCCGTTAATCCAAAGGGAATACGAAGCCCCTCCCTGCTAAACAATAATAATAATCATAAAAAAAGCATGGGCAGCTATTGCTAAGGCATTTCCAAAAGATATACTTTATATACAACGACCAAGGAGACGGGGGGATTGAAAGCTGCATAAATTAAGGTATTAAAGGTAATTGTCATCAAAATGAAAATAAAAAAACAAACTTCAGTCCACAGGCAACGTCTGAAATATACACAAGGTTACGACATCCAGCGAAGGAATGAAATGAAACACGTGAAAACACTAGGAGCTGTTGAAAATTCCTCTTCTTTTTTCTCTAACTCAAATAGAATAACACAACTGTCATCGTCGATGTCCTATTTTAGAACCTACACTTTAGGACTCTATTACGAACTGAATCATCAGTCATTAAAACGTTTGTCACAAATTACACCCCAGTGTCTGACTGTTGCTGGGTCACATGATCTCTGTGCTGCACACACACACACACACACACACACACCCCCCCCCCCCCCCCCCCCCCTTAAAACCCCAGGCCTCACCTGCCACACAAAGCACACAACTCGCACAAACACAACGACCAAGACACAAAACACTCTCTGCTACACGCCGACGCGCGCGGCGGCGTCCGACCGCCATTCAGTCCTATCGCTGTGTAGAGGTCACCGTGCGAAGGTCACCATGTGGGAAACCTCACGAACACAACGCTGCACATGTTTCCCCTGGTTTCCCCTTAGACGCAACAGCTTCACATCCCAAAACACTTAAGCACGACAGTCACTCCATAGTAAAACACACACACATGCACACACATGCACACACACACACACACACACACACACACACACACACACACACACACACACACACACACACACACACACACACACACACCATCACTTAGCATCTATTCATTGCTGATCACCAAAAGTGGTTCCAGTGTCTGGAGCCTCCCCACTCCACTCCATCTCCTCTCTCCACCCCCCCCCCCCTCTATCTCCTCTCTCTCTCTCCCTCTCTCTCTCTCTCTCTCTCTCGCTCTCTCGGTGCCGTCTCACGCCTGCTGCTCTTTGTCCGGCGACTCCTCTAGCGTGATGACGGTGAACTCCTCCGTGTTGCCGTTCTCCTGGATCTTCTCCTTGTTCATCAGGGTCACCATCTCCTGCTCCCGCTCCTGGGAGTGGGGGCTGGACGCCGACGCCGTGGCACCGTTGCCCTCGCCGCCCTCTTTGGACGTGATCATCAACGTCTGCCGTTTGCCGCACAGGCTGGAAATGCATGTTGAACGAATGGTTATTCATTGATGCATTTGTTTTCCGGTCGGCGCCAAAATACGTGAGAAGTGGAATCATAGCAACCGAGGCCATACCCTTTTCTCTTGGCGACTACTACGCAGACAAATAGAATCGCGGCAACCGCCACGATCGCTCCGACGATCACCAGCCAGTCTAGATGGGGAAATGAGAAATCATGAGTCGGCAGTTTTTAACCTGAGTCGAAATGAAAGTGTTAGAAAAGCAGGTCGTGTTTGGAGGCATGTGACTTGAGCGGCTGCTCACCCAGTGAAGCGCCGCTCTCCGGCTGATCAGCATTGGGCTCAGCTGGACTCTGGACATGTCCTTTGCCGCTCGGCTGTTGTGGAGCTGAATGTTTAGAAAAGAAAAGGTAAACACTGGATTAAAAAAAAAAAAGATTTAAAGAAAAGAATAGCCAAGAATAAATCTGGATGACATGTTTTTGTGCAGCAGAATGATGTGTGTTCCCTTATTTCACATTGTCACTTCTATGGGCTCTGAATCATCGAATCCTGCATCCTACAAATAATAATCTGACTTAAGGGTTTAAATATATTCACATCCATTGTGATACACGGTCACACACAGTTCTATGTTCCAATGATGAACAGCACTGTGACCTGTTCTGTGACAAATCTACTCCACAGCTCAAACTGACACAAGGGGGCGTCCTGTGCTCTTAGAGTTAACTCGGTTCCCCCCGGACCTGTTGATTCCAGAGTGTGAGTGTGTTGTCACCAGATTTGAATGTGTTGTGAAGACAAATGAACGTGTGCGTCACCATTTTTGAATCATCCTCTTCGTGGATGACTAGAGGGTGAAACAGTGAACTGGCAGGATTTGCACTTGTCACAGAAGTGAGCAGGCACACAAATGTGGATGTTTGAATTGCATTTTCCTCATCATGTGTTGCGATCGTTGCTGATTTCTGTCTTTTGTGTGCTGGTTCACTTTGCTCGGTGTCTCCCTTACGCAAGACGTCAACCTTGACGAGCTCCGTGTTTGCTTTCGCCTCTGTTTTTGCCGGATCTCCACCGGGGGCCGCAGTAGAGGCTGTGTCCTCCTCAGAGTTCCCCGGCGTCATCCCAGACCCAGTGGGCTGGTCCAAGTCCTCCACGGTGAAAGTGACCTCCCCGGTGCTGTTGTCGCCGCCCTGGAGGGAGCCTCCGTCTGCCACCTGCTCCGGTGCAGGGCCTTTGGGATCCTCTGCGCTCACCTCTGTGGTGGGCATGATGACGGTGGTGGGTTCGTACTTTTCCCAGGGGGGGAAATCGGCGGGTGATGCGGTGGGGTCTTCATCCTTGGCGTCAGCGGGTGGGGATTTGGAGGAGGAGTCTGGCTCTGCATCACTCTCGGATAATGTCGGGGCCTGGGGCGACGATGAGGGATCAGCTGATTGGAGGAAAACAACAGTGATATGAATGTCTATAGTGCGATCAATCATCGTAATCACATTCTCGAATCGTGGTCATCTAAAAAGGACAGCATGTCTCCCTTTCCCCTCGAACATATAGGGGGGACCTGTGGTCACGTTCATATGTCGTTAAAGGTGCAGTGTGTAGATTTTCGTATTTTTGGTAGAAAAAAACGATGACGTACTGACATTTTCTTACTCACCTAAATGTATTCGTGTTCCCATTACCCTGAAATGGGCCCTTTAATGTATATCTACATGCGGAGCGGGTCCTCTCTGGGGACCGCCATGTTTTTACAGGAGCCCAGAGGGGACATCTTTTTTTAGTCTGAATGACATCTGAAGTCTACCATCGATTCTCCTGCATGCTCAGAAGGGTGAGGGTGAGGTGATGGATACAATATGGAACTTCAACACCAGATGTCACCAAATCTTACACACTGCACCTTTGAATCTCAAAGAGCTCATTGTAGGACGGTGAAAACAATCTGAAACTCCATGTATAAAGGTGATATTAAAAAAATGATTCTAATTCTTCAGTTTGATGATTTGATGAAAATGTAATACTCATGATCTCTGTGTGATGATGTCCATTCACATCTAATAATATGAATCTAGAAATCATGCTGACACGCATGGTTGCTGAATTGATGTGTATTATGCCACGTCAGTCAAATCCACATTCTGAACAGTTGGAAACAGCCGACTGAAAATCGGACACTGTGGCTGAATGAGTCACATCCTGCCTGGAACACTAACCAGCTGCCCTCTTCTTATTGGATTTGAAAAAAAATAAATAAAATTCTTCGGTTTTCGGTTTTATCTTCATTGTATCTCCCTTCTTGACATTTCTCAGCCCTCATCACTTCCTGAATCACATGGAAGGGGTGAGTCAGAGCCCATTGGTGGACGCTTTGGTGCTGGAGGTAGTTGAACTGAGACTGATCCAGAGTCAGTATAACTGATAGGTTCAATTCGTCGCCTTGTCCCTGTATACTAGTTACATGAAGTGAATCAATTTACTGATCAAAGTCTGTCTGACTGTGCCCTGATAGGGGGTCATTTGCATTATTTCTGATTTGCAGTCGCGGATAATACAAACACAAAGGAGGCCAACTTCCTCCTTTTTGGAAAGTATGGAGGAAGTCAGATGATGGAGCAGTGGTTGGAAAATTAAAGTAAAGTGGCCCAGTCGACTTGTTCAGACGGAGATGATTTGCGTTGAATACGGGTCCCTCCATTGGCTAACGTTGTCTGGAGCTGAGAGGATGTTTGTGTTTGTGTCATATCAACGCAGAGGGTTTATTCAACGTGAAATTCCAATTTTTTTTTGTTTAACAACATCTTTGGTGACTTACTTTGTAACCTGGAAACTCTTGATGCTTTTTAAATAAATTAAACAAAGATGTCGATGCCTCATTTGAACATTTTCAATTTTCAGGTGAAATTTCTTTATTAATGTCGACTATGTGTATAATCAAGTTGAGGGTAAATGTTATTATCGTACCGACCTGGTTCATCTGAGGGAAAATGCCCAGCTGGTGCGAAGGCTTTATCACAGTCTTTGTCGGGACCAGCTGCAGCATGGAGAACAGGAAGTAGACGTTAGCGCAAACAACCGCAGATGTGAGTAAGTGGCGGTTTTCCTGTGGTTTACTCACCGTCGTCATCGTAGCAGTAGGCATCAAAAAGTTCATCCAGTTTTATGTGGAGGTGGAAGATGAAGCCGGTCTCGTTCTTGGCACAGTTTTCATGGTAAGTGTGTCGGAGGATGACGACGCTCCCGTTGTTGGTCCAACCATACCTGAATGGACACGTGGTTATTGATGAAGCAGAATTCTGTCACTTCTAAAGAGGTGATCAAACTGAAACATGGTTTGGCAATTTTTCAGTCTGAGATAAATATCTTAATATGGATCATCCAAACCAAAAAAAGCAAAGGGACGTCAAACAGTGGAAGAAACAGAGAACTGAATGAGGTATTAGGAACATGGATGAGAAAAAAAAGGGGGGAGGGAAAGTTTCCTCATCATGGAAACAAAGATAAAATCCCGATGAATGACAGTGAAGGTCGCCTATGTAGGCGATGACGATGGGACTAAAGTATGTCGTGCAAAAGCCGCGGTCCGCTCCTTTAATATCACATCATGAAAGCAAATCTAACCAGATCAGACGTTTGCGGTTCAAGAACCTTGGTCCAAACTAGATTGTCTTTATGACTCTTCATGGCTCTCACGAGAACTTATTTGGTTTGAATTTCGATCAGCCCCTGAGTCAACATTCAGTTGCAGAGTTTGGTCTCTACGTGACGACTCGAGATTTCACCTGCAGGTCTCCATGTTTCTAGCGTAGGCCTCCATCGCTTGCTGTGGACTCGCCAACCTGCTCCCCAGCTGCTCACACACCTTCTCGGCGACCGGGAGGCTCAGGGAGTGACGGTCTTGTCCCTCAGCCAGGAACACTCCGGCATAGCTGCAGGACCGAGAGTTCACTGGGAGAGAGAAAGCAAAAGGTTCATATCATAGAAAGCACATCCACTTTATTTGTCTTGTTTCCAGGTGCAGTGTTCAAGATTTGGTCACTTCGAGCGAAGTTGCACGTTGCATCCATCACCTCACCCTCACCTTCTGAACATGCGGGACAACCTGTGGTCGACTGCACTTGTCATTAACAATTAACATGTTTAGTGTGTCCACTTTGGGCTACTGTGAAAACAAGGCAGCCCCCACAGAGAGGTAATTATACATTAACGGGCTCATTTCAGGAAATGTAATGGAAAAATAAAATACATTTAGGGACCGTAATTATACATTCGTGAAAATGTCAGTATGTGATTGTTTTGAGATATTTTTAGACGTGACGAAAATGACCAACATCTTACACACTGCACCTTTAAACAGAACAAATCAAATAACCGATTGACACTCTTCACAATCTTAAAATCAAAACAACCATCTCATGCACAACAAAGGCTGAGGACCCACAACAAACCATGGTGAGAATGCAGGTAGACTGGGAATGACATTTGAAGGTACATGTAGTGCACAGTGGAATCGATAGGACACTGCTGGGATGAAGTGAGTGGTTTTGAAAGAGGAGCTCTGTATCTGCAGAATATTTTTGGGATCAACAGAGCACACATTCATCACCCCTGTGGCTTCTCCTTCCTATTTGTGGAAACACTCTTTAGCTCACATGGTTTGAATTCCACATCTTTCATTCCATCGCTGATTTCTATGACGACAATATGGCAACACGTGGAAGGGTTCGCAACCATGTCATGTGCAACCGGCAAACAGCGAATACAGTATGGCATCCATACAGCGCATGTTCTGCACCATGCACTCACTGACCTCCTCCTCTGCAGGGCAAAGGTCTCCTCCAAATGCCCAGCTGAGAAAATAAGATATGAATGGAGAGAAAACCCCACGAGACAGTTTCCTTTGTCCAAATGGAGAAAACTGAGAAAAGCAACTTCATTTCCACATTATTTGTATTATTTGTATTTGTATGAATCGACTAGATTCGGATCCTCCTCACTATATGTGCTTATCTACATTCTGATAACCTTAGGCTTTATCAATATCCATAGCTATGGTTGGCTATGATTAGCTATGGTAGACTTTGCTCATCATTATAACTCAGAGATCTTTGTCCAACATGGCGGCCCCTATGAAGTACACCTGCGCCTAACTTACCCATCTCTCTCACACACACACACACACACACACACACACACAAACACACACACACACACACACACACACACACACACATCTAAATCTCGTTTTTTTTTAAAACAAACACCCCAAAAATAGGAGCCATACGTGTACAAATCAGTCTATAAATATTAGGTTTTTACTTTTCACACCTGATATCAGCACATCAGTGTTTGCATCAAGAGACAGAAGCGTGGAGGAGTCTTGCATTATAAACGCAGACATAGTGTTCACTCTGACTATTTACCCATGACTTTGTCTCCATGGTGATTATTGTGCTGTTTACATGGTTCCCCTTCCCACACAGGAATAAAGTGTTCAGTGTGGTGTGCGGGAATTTCTGCGAAAATGGTACCCAGATCTTTTTCTTAGCTTATTTCCACTGATGATGACGAAGAAGGAGCATCTGACATGTGAAGATGCACAGGATATAGATAACACTTGGTGTGAAATTCCCCATTAGCATGAACATCACATATATCTGACCAGGAGGTCCATTGCTCAGTTTGGTGAAGAACTGAAAACAGACAGAGGAAAAAAAAAAAAAAACTAAATTATTGCAAATAATTGCACCATGCCTCTTCATGTTTGATATCATCTGGTCAAAAATGTGAGAGCCTACAAACACTACAAACTGCCATGTAGTGCAGAATAAGGGAGTCGACATTATGTACAACTTGTTTGATCGTTACCATGGTGACGGGGTTGTGAACGCTGCCACACAACATCTGAGAGGTAGATGACACATCATAGTTTGTGGTATTTCTGTTACTATGATACGATAACAATGTTCCCACAGCATATTTTGTCATCTTTTTATAACCTCACGTATCTTGGAAGTCTCACATTTTGGAAGGTCTAAATGTTAAGTGTAAATTCCTGGATGTGGGCGTAAAGTCTCTTACAGTGAAAGAAGGAAGTGCATGTTTTAGAAACAAGTCGGCTGTTTTGCGACGTTGACTCTGGTTCTGCAAAATGCAAATAAGAAAATAATGAGAAAAAGAAGACTTTTTTTTTTTCATGAGTAAACTGAGCACTCGCAAACAACAGGAAATTAAAGTCTCGCCCGTTGGTGGCAGCTGGGCAACAGGAGTGCCAGCATTTTGCAAGGCAGTTTCACTTCTTTGTTATTTCTGACTGTGTCTCTCCTTCTCTATCACACACACACACACACACACACACACACACACACACACACACACACACACACACACACACACACACACACAAACACACAAAAGGGACCTCCACACATGCTGCCACATGGCTGCCTCAGCTAGTGTCCCTGAAAGTAAAGTGGTGAAAAACAGTCCTGGCCTCGCAAACCTGCAAAGAGAGATCTGAGACAGCACAGCTATCACAGTGAGCTGGGGTTGGGGGGGTGGGGGGGGCTGGGGGGGGGGGGGCGGGGGGGGGGGGGGGGGGGGTGGGGGTGTGTGTTACATGAATTGGAGGCATGTCCATTAGTATGCAGAGGGAACAGTCATGGGGGTCTTTACACAGTCCATGCAGGGGCCTGCTATGCCAAAGCACCAACTCTCCTAAAGGCTCCATTGTCACCTAATGGAGTCGAAACCAAGGAGACAGCAAAGTCTGGGTGGACAGAGCCGGAGAGAAAAGGAGCCGTAACACCAACGCCGGCGCCAAAACCTCCAGCTGCTTCGAGGAGTCGCAGGCGAGTCCGGCCCTGCCTTCCACGGCCCTTCCAACCCTCTTCATCCTGTTTTCGCTCATTACTCCATGTTTGCCTTTTCCATGCCAGCAATAAAGTACAAATTACCCCCCGCGGGTAGGTGCGCAAACACACAGGCACATCACAGACGCACTCCGCACACGCATTTCAGAGGATGATTCCTTGAGTAATAACTTTAGCCGAGCTCTGGCACAGCAGGGTGAGCGGCGGGAGAGTAGGGTCTGCTCAATATATAATGAAGTCAGGGTTGGCTTCACCCTCAATGCCGGCTTCTTTTATGTTTGACTTCCGATACACACCACAACGTAAATGTTTTCATATCAGGGAGACCCTATATTTCTCTTTCTCATGCCATGGAGAGTTAGCCACAGTTCTTATCTGTAGCTAAAGGTATAGCAGGTAGGCATAAGCGACACCTTGTGGTGAGTTTGCACGTTGCAGCCGATATGCCTTTCACCTCACCCTTGCCTCTAAAACACGTAGGAAAACCCATCTTTCTTCCTCTGCAGGCCACTGTAAGAACACGGTGCTGCATCATTGTTGGCTGAGTAACTTCTCCTGCCGCCAATATAATGGGCTCATCCATTCATTAAGATGATTCAACGCCGAACAACATCAGTATGATTAATGTTAATCTCATTTCTGCCACCGTAAATCAAAATAGCTTCACCTCAATTCTACAAACGGGACCTTTAAGAGGACACTCTCGACATAATGCATATCCTGTACCTTGTAAACTCAGAAGCTAACTGGCGACCCCAACCTTAACCTCATCCACGAACTCTCACCAGATTCCACATGGTAAAACCCTAACCCTGAACTTACACACACACACACACACACACACACACACACATACACACACACACACACACAATTAAAGCTAAAGGTCACAATGAGCTATTTTGTCTCTGACCTTCTGTTTTCCTCCCTCTCTACCCATCGCTGATGAATATAACTCCCATGTTCCTTTAACCAGAACAGACAGATCCACTTATTCATGTAATTGTTCATTTATTCAACATCCACATGTTTGGCAGTTTTCCTCTGACTTAAAATGGGATTTTCCAGATCAAAGGAGATCTGCGTTACAAAGCCTGACCGCCCTCTTTATTCATTTATTTACAGAATGAGACTTCAGTGGAAGTTACATTTCTTGTACATTACAGCTCTTTTGTTTTTGTGGCTGATTTTGTGAGATCTATTTGACCAAATCTTTTCCCCATCACCCTATCCAGGAATACCAGACTCTTATATTTGCATTTAGCTGAAACTTCAGAGGCCTTGATCTTCATTAGGTCTTCTTCCTTTGAGGCTGCTAAGTTACACCACCATCACCATGTTTCTACAGTGGCCCAGAGTGGACAAACTAAATATTGGATCTGGAAAAGATGACTCACATTTGTTATTTTACCTCAAGGTCACCATTGAATCTTCTACAAGGTGGGGGGTGTCATTCTACAACCTCACCACCAGTTGCCATTAAATCCTATACATTGCCTCTTTAAAGATGCAGTATACATGTGGTTTGTCCAAGCAGTATCTCCTTGACAAATGTTACATACAGTGTGATTTGGGCTGTTTACAAAAACTGACCAACAAAACATGTATACTATACCGATTTAGCATAAATTTGCATAAATATTGTGAGATTGTAACAAGCAGATTCAAAGGTATGTATATCTGCGTGATAGAAATGACCAGCCCCTTTGAACTCCAGTATAAATGCTAACAGCCAAGCAACACATCTTAGCCCAATTCCACTCACCATAACGTGTCAAAACACTGTTTAAGCTTACGTTCTTGAAAGGCTGGTGAATGATCAGATCAAGGAGTTCCAACAATATTTAATCTCATCAGTCAGGTTTTAGGAAGGTTTTAGTACAGTCACTGCTTCCATGAAGGTTTGAAATGATGTTGTGGAAGCCTTGGACGCCAAGGTCCATAGCATGTGATACCATTGACCATGATATTTGATATCAGAGGCTCAAATATCAGATCAGACTGGTTCTCAAATCATCTTTCTAATAGTAAGCCATGGTCCCTCCTCCAGCTTTCTTGCTAAAGGTGCGCCACAAGGTTCTGCCTTTGGACCCACTCTCTTTACTATTCATACTAACAATAGGGGTCAAGACAATGAATGGATCAGCCTCTGTTTTAAAACCCACATTGAAAAACCTTCAAAGAATTTGAAATTAAATTAGGTTTCTTTGTCAGAAAATAATCCTGTTTGAATTTTGATGCTAGGAAATGGCTTGTTTGCTCCCACCCTCTTTCCTCTTCTTGATAATATTGTCTATTTGACTGCCTCACCCCACTCCCTCAAACAGTTGGATGCTGTTTATCATGGGACACTAAGATTTTTATAACCGGCTGTAAACCCCCTCACACATCACTGCACTTTGTACTCTTTGCTTAAATGGTCGTCACTGTCCATGCGCTGACTCCTTCGTCGGTATAATTTAATTTACAAATCCATCCTTGGTCTGCTGCCTGTGTATTTATCCTCCCACCTGTCACGCAAACAGTCCAGTTGTGGACTGCCCTCCCTGAACTTCATTACTTTCACAGTCCCCTCAGCCTGTACAGAAAATGCATGTTTCTTACTCTGCCCCCTCAACCTGTCTGAGCCTGATTCCCCTGGAGGACTTCAAACGTCTCATAAATAGTGTTTTTATTCTATTGATCACCTTTTGCACGTCAATTTTGATGTCTAAAATGTTCGTGTTTCAGTGTTGATCCTGTTTGTCTGTGACTCAGAGTCATTTTGTATAGTTTGTTTGTTTGTTGATGAGAGATTTGTATTGTTTTGTTATTTGAGCTCTCTCTTCAGAATGGGACCCGGCGCAGCAATGAGATTAAAGGTGCAGTGTGTACGATTTGGTGACATATAGACGTGAAGTTGCGTGTTGAATCCATCACCTCACCCTCGCCCCTCTCTCAGCACGCAGGAGAAACTATGGTAGACTTCAGGGCTATAGTGGGCTATACTATTGGTTTTCCTGTTCTAAATAGGACTAAGTAGGACTAACGGTGCCGTTAATGCAAGAATAATTGTCTTTTGATGTTTTTTTTCTTGTTTGCAAAGTCGTTTGATAAGAAGCCTTGTCCTAACACGTGCTTTCAATGTCCAATATAGAACCTGTGTGTTTGTGGTGATATTGGAAATCCCAGCCTCGTGCTATAAGATGTTGGTACATTACATTTGAGAGCCCTTGCTGAGCAGTTTTCCCAGGGACACAAAGACTTTAGTGTGTATGAGAGGGGAAAGCACACCAGAGTGGTGTGTGTGTGTGTGTGTGTGTGGTTGATATGTGTGGAGAGCACAAAATGCATAAAATGGTGTTAAAATGAAATGAGTAGGTTTAATTGCACACAAAGGGAGCGTCGAAGCCTGAAATTCAAGGAGCCTCGACCGCTTAAGCGTTCTATCGGTAGCAGCTCTGGGTAAAAGAGGGTAAAGCGAAGCAAGGACGCTATACCAGGTGCACGTCGGTGCATTTAGCTTCAGGGTCGCTATAGTTCGCAAAGGACAGCGCCGTGGTGGGTGAGGCTAACATGTGTCTGAGAGTCTCAGGTGGCAGGAGATGGTACTAAGAGGCTGCAAAGGCACAAGCGCTCTTTGTCAGGGGACCGCCCAAATCCACGCCCCCCCCCACCCCCCACCCCCCACCCCCCGATCGCCTGTCACATTGAAACATGACACAGGCAAATGCAGGATGAGGTTGCTTAAGCCATCAGGAAATCCTGTGGTGTGTGTTCACTTGGGTTTATGAGTGGAAGAGGGAGCGAGGGTTGATCCTCTGTCTGTTGTGGTCAGTGTGTTATTGGCACAAGTGCTTATGAAGAAACCCCATAACACTGAAGCTGCAGGGTGTACGATTTTTAAGGGGTCATCTCATTTGACAGATACTGGATTGAACGATAATGATTTAAATGACTGGGTTGATTGCTACATGTGGCATATCCAAATTGTGCCCATTTTGTAACACCGGGTGCCGAACCTCTCGACGGAGGCCACCGTGTTGCACCACCATTTTTATACAGGGGTCCAGAGCGGACGCCTATTGAGTTGGACTGATGACTGGAAGCTACCACAATTAAGGAGGGGTGCGATGAGCGGGATTCATCTGCAACATTCAACTCTGCCACAACCTGCCAAACATCAGATGAAGTTACCGAGGGTTTTCAGCGCGTAGAAAGCCCTTCATCTTTCTGTTCGTCAGATTGTCTCTGATAGGGAAATGATCTATTTAAGAAGGTCGTGCCGATCGGTCATAGCTCTGTTTCATCGTCAACTTAATTATTGAACAACTGTCGTGAATTCGAATGATTCCAAATTGGTTTTTCATCACGGACTCTGCAGAGGTCGCACAGCTATGAAATGCAGAGGATTCAAATAACGGCCCGGTGAAAACTGATTGGACCATGAGAAACCAGTTAGCGAATGTCCTTAAATAACTGTATTATTCCAGTCGGCTTACACTGAGCTCATTTTTTGGTATGCATCCAGCATACACTGTAAAAAAAAAAAAAAATAGTAGGTTCATCTTGGTTTACACAGAAGTCTGGGCTGGCCACACGTCCATGAGTCCTAACGCTATAAATGGTGGACCCGGATGAGCAGCAACCACCTCACTGAAAGCCAGACAACAATTACATTGAATGCTCCAACATGGAGATTCATAGAGAAGCCACTAACAAAGAGGTGGGCGGGGGGGAGGGGGTGGTGGTGGGGGGGGGGGGCTTCTACCTCCCTCCCTCAACCATATACAGTCTGTCAAGGTACAGTCTAGAATTCTTCTATAGAATAACCTCTCAGACATGTAACTTGATACACGTTCTTGGATCAGTCTTTGTGAATTGACTTAACAACCGCCACCACCACCGTCCCGACACCTCTTCAAGGGATTGAGCCAAATACGAAAAGCCCCTCGACCTGTTTGATTCAGCACGAACTTCTCCTCCCGAGAAATACATTTGCTTCGAGCCATAAATCCAGCCGGCGTCGTGCACACAGAGAGAGCACATGTGAGACAAAGAGAGACAGAGGGAGAGACACTGAAGGGAGAGAAGAAAAAAAAAAAAAGAAAAAAGCTATGGCAACTGCAACTGCTGAACATCTTTTGTGTCCAGAGAATAGAGCGTTAAGCGTGGCGGCACCGACTCCGGCAGCTGTAAGAAAAACAGGACGGGACCAAAAAAGAAAAAAGAAAAAAGAAAGAAAAGAAAAAGAAAATAGCACAAGAAGGTTCTGAGAGCAGCACGCGGATCAAACCAGATCCCTCATAAATACTTCACCCGGCATGTGAACGCATGTGAGGCGAGACTGGAACGAGCCAGAGCGCCGCTTTCCTTTGTGTCTAACAGGAGTCTGAGTCTGCCAGACGTGAGTCTGTCTGCGCCGGTGGAGCACGCGCTCACTTTGCCGGCATCCACTTGTCCATTCTTACAAAGCCGCCGCCGCCGCAGCCTCTTACTCATTCACCGTCTTCCCTCCTCACGTGAAATTCCCACTTAGATGCACAGGACACGAGGACAGAGCTTGCTCATTTAAACAGATACTGTCTGCTCGTAAAATCTGTAAAACAAAGGAATGGTGCACGGACAGTCAGCCGGACGCAATTAAGGCAAATTGAGATGGGGAAGGGAAAAAAAAAAAAAAGGAAATCCACAAACAAAGCACCGTCCACTGGGCACCGGTCCCCTCACCTTGCTGTTGCTCTGACCTGGACAAGGCCAGTAATCCAAAGGTGACCCCCACGAGAAGCAGCCACATCCTGGGCAAAGCGTCTGGCGATGAATGGGTGAGTATCTGCTAGTAAAGGTGTGTGTAACAGTTCTCCTCTGGTCCTGTCTTCCCTCTGCCAGGAGTGGTGTATGTATGAGTGTGCGTGTGTGCCTGTGTGTGTGTGTGCGTGTGCATGTGTGTGTGTGCGAGCGCGCACGCGCGTGTGTGTATGTGTGTGTGTGTGTGTGTGAATGAGTGAGAGAGAGAGAGCAATAAAAAGGAGGGAGTGAGTGAGAGAGTGAGAGTGAGTGAGAGAGAGAGTGAGAGAGAGAGAGAGAGAGAGCGAGAGAGAGAGAGGGGAACTGCTTGTTTGGGAGGGAGTTGAGTGCAGTGCTGGCTCCTGGAGCTGACTCAGACTTTAGCCCCAACTTTTCTATTCTGTGCTCAAAGAGACGCAGAGAGAGGCTGGTGGCACACACGTGCACACGTACACGCACACACACACACACACACACACACACGCATGAGGGGAAGAGTGGCTCATGCGAGCACACACCCTTTTGCCTCTCCCACATTTGCCCCACCTCCTGTCCCGCCCCAACACATGCAGCCTCTCTCACCCCATCAAAACTACCCCTCCCTCTCTCTCTTGCCCTCCACCCTCTCCTCCCCTTGTAGGAAGAGAGAGAGAGAGAGAGATGGGGGGGGGGGTAGTTTTGATCAGAGGGTGATCTCTGACTTTGCCCCCCCCCCCACCCCACCCCACCCCTGCCTGCTTATCTTTTCATGTCACTGAGAACCCATCCTCTTTTTTGGAAGTCTCCACCTCAGTTACAATTCATCTGACTCTCTCATCTCCTCTCTCTCTTCCTCTCTCTCTCTCTCTCTCTCTCTCTCTCTCTCTCTCGCCCAGCATGATC
>JAFBJT010110637.1:43027-53842 GCA_016785325.1 Chascanopsetta lugubris | reverse complement strand
TCAGTGGCATGGGATTACCAAAAGATCCAAAAAATAAGGGGGGGGGGGGCGGTTTATAGGGGACCTAGGTCTGCTTTTGTCACAGTTGACCTCTTGTGACACACAAACACACACAAGCACACACACAAACAGTAGGAGGGGCGAAGTCAGGGCTTGGCAAAGCAACACCGTGTGGGTACCTGCGATGTCAGGCTCCTGGCTCCACTGATTTGGGCTCTTATTACCCCTTTCCTATTCCTTCCATCCTATTTTCCACTCACTTTCCATTTTCCTTGCCAGCGGGACCATCATCCCACACAAAGAGTCTCACAATGCCGCATTTGTCCGTCGTATGCTAATATCGGTGGTAAAAGCAAAGTGATTTTACACAGAAATTGACCAAAGGTTTGCGATCAAACAACAAGCCCCCTCCTTGTTCAACAGACTGTGCCATCAGGCATATTCCAGCTGCCTCATGTGGTAGCCTTTTGGCTAATAGCACCAAAATTAGTATTCATGAAGCATCCTACACTTCCCCGCTTGTTTGCTCTCTGCTGTGTTCTCACCATAAATTTGGCTCCCGGAACAGCGACTTCACAATGGTGGAAATACTTCTTGTTTTGTGCCTCGTGCGCGTGCATGTGTGCACACATGCACCAGGCCAGGCGTGTTTATTTGCATCAGAGTAACTAATTGACACATTTACCCATGAAAAGGTGGAGTCTGAGACGTAAATCTGGAATTTCCATAGTCATTTGTGTCACTGTCATGTGTAACTCTTTATGAAGTTCGGACTTTCAGTTTCAGACACGTCTCTGACCTTTTCATGATGTTTCCTGCAACTCTGAGAACCTTTGGAAATTTCGAACCCTCGCGATGGTGTGGAAATACATGGGACCACAGTGGCAGCTTAAACATGCAAACAAAGCATACGCATATGCTACATAGACAGAAGCTGTGAATCCCCTCTCCCGACACACTGCAGCTGGGAATGTGTGAAGTTTTGTTTCCCCTGTGGCAAAGGGGCTTCACCCCTGGAGGCCACAACCTCCTCCCAGCAAGTTCCAAAGAAAAGAGAAGCAACATCCACCAGTTTATTGGAACACACTCCAAAGTGAATAACCACGTTGTTCCTCTGTCTGATAGGACGGTGCTGTTAGACACGAGTGACTCACAAGTTCCTCTTTTAGGTGAAAAATGAAAATATGTCCCTGTGATGTCATTCGTGTCGGACAGACGTGACAAAGCAAGAGAGAAGTGAAAGTGCAGAGCGTCTGTGTGCCGCCGGCCCGCAGCTCTGATGTCTAATGGAGATCACGCTGAGAAAGGTCTCCACAGCGGGAAACACCATCAAAGGGAAAACTGGGGGTGAACTGAATACCAACAAATTGAATCAGCAGCATCTGACTGAATAACTGAGGGATGAGATCATCTGGGATTTTAAATGAGAAAACTAACTTGTCATGTTAAGAATAGGGAAATGATCCAATACACAGAGCTATTTATCTTAGTAATTAACCCAGCTGTTCTCTGACGTGATCAGAATTATTCATTCTCTTCATTTCAAATTTTTTAAATTCTAAATCTATATGAATTTATGTCTATGAGGGGTTTGTTTGTTGAAATGTTAAATATAAACTTTAATGGTCCGTGTATAAGCGTTAAGTGAAATTGCTTCCATTTCTATTGGCAGAAATGAAATGTTAAATTCATGTATTATCGTCCAATAGGGGCACAGGTTCTCCTACATGCTTGGAGGGGAAGATTGATGCAATATGCAATCTCACCCATTAGATGTCACTTCACCCTTCATTTCCTATTGTTACCTTCATATGTGTGTTTATCTTTATTGATATGTTTGGATTCTGTGTGGTTATGAACATAACCCTGGTACCTGCTTGATCGCAGACTCCTCCCACTTTTACCCACCCCATATGAAAAAGCTCTGTGAATGTGTCATAAAAGTTCTTAAGCAAATGTGAACAAGCTTTGGGAGAAATCCAGCCGCCCGTAGTCATGGTATCAAAGATTTTTCCAGAACCTTTTCTTGAAAGCAGTGGAACTATAAAGTCTCATGCCGGGTATCAGTTTCCACTTTCCAGCCCCCTGTAATTGAACAAATTGCTTTGAATCAGATTTACTTGCATGCTCTGCTCTTTGTTATATGGGTTTGTGGCGATTATGGGATCAAGACTCAGCTTTGCCTCAAATGATGACAAACTACATGGATTCTCCTGATATGTTCTGCTTTGCTACATTCCGGCCGTATGAAGGGGTCTGTGCCGACTGGGTCGTTGTAGAAAAAGTTGATGGTTAAAAGTATTAGGACCGAAAATGGATGAGCTCCTGGTATCCACTGAGCTGCTCCTGGCTCCAAGGAGCTGCTCTTAAATGGGGAACAAATGTTTGTCATTATAAAATTATTTGGAAAGTATATTTTTTTTAGCCAAGCTGTTAAGTTCTTATCCGCCCACTTGCCGCCGGTTACTAACCCGGTTGCTGCATCTCGCCTGATCCTTTTCTTTATGTGGGTCATTTACCAAATACAATACATCCTGGATCTAAGCTCCACACACCTGACGTATCAACGTTACCTCTCTCTGATTACTTTGCTGTGAAAGTGCTTTCACCTGCATCCAGGTACAAACAGAGACACTGTATATGTGCGTGCACCTATGGACTGTGTCTGAAGTGGAGGATTTTTATAGCAAAGTGTCAACAGCCTGTAAGGGGATGTTGGATGGAAGCCAGAGCATTACGTCAGTGACACGTTCTAACATTTCAGCTCAGGAGAAAACTTCAAGGGGCAAAGACGTTAATAAAGAGGCTGCATCACAGACATGACATGACAAGATAGAGAGATAGAGAGATAGATGGATAGATGGATGGATGGATGGATGGATGGATGGATGGATGGATAAATAGATGGATAGATGATAGATGGATAGATAGATCTGGATAAAGCACCTGTAAGAATATACAAAATAACAATAAAAGGGTCCAAAATGCACTCAAACTTCCTTCTTTCCCTCCTTCCTCCCTTTTCGGCCCTTTTGTTCCCTTCCTTTGTGTGCTGATTTGTTCACGCATTTGTTTCTTCCCTCCTTCCCTTTGCCCTTCCTTCTTCCTTCCTTTCCTTCCTTCTCTTAAATCCTCTATGATATACGTGTATACCGTCTGTCCATATGTACAGATGCACAGTTTGTAAACATTTGATTTTTTTTAACATTTGAACTATTCGCTTCACCGTGACAAAATCCTGAATATTAACTTTAAAAAAAGAAGTGATGGGAACACTCCTCTTTGCAGCGATGCACAAACACAAACGACCACAACAATGCACGCACGCCCTCTAACTCTGCAAGTCACCTCCATGGGCTCATTAAGTGCACCACCAGGTTCCCCCTCTCCCATTGGAGAGACCTCTCCAACAACGTATACAACAATAACGCAGCACAATGCAATAATAGCAGCGCCCTGAGTTTCCATTGGATCGACGTTCCCATGGTTTCAGCTGTCCTACGTGCCTGCCAGGATGTCGCTGGCCCCATGCAACAGACAAACCATTTCCTCCCAGGGCCAGGTGATTGACAAAGACACAACAGGGCAACAACGGAGCCAAAGCCACCCGCCACTCGCTCCGCTGCCAAGTACTCTGGGGTTATACTGCCATTCCCATCGTGAACAAAGGCACGGAGGAACTGGAGATAAGAGAGCCATATCAATTTCAGTTTTAATGAGCACCCTCTGTGCTCAAGCTTAATAAGTAGAGTCAGCCTCGATCATCCCGGCGAGCACCTTACGAGAACGTGAAAAACATGCTTCCGCGGCTGTGCCTGTTGCTCTTAGACTAGCCGGTGGCAGATTTACACCTGGATAACGACAGTGGAGTTTATTTGGACGTGAATAAATCACGTCCTTCGGCTATCGGATTCATCTCAGCACCACATGACAAAGTGAGGGAGCGTCGGCGATGGCGAGGATAAGGAAACAAACGTGAGCTGACGCGACACGAGGACCTGGGAATTTGTCTCGTAAACAGCTGCGTTATCCAGCTTACGCCAATGAGACGTGACTGAGCCTCACTCCCTCCCAGGATCACTCCAAGGTGAGATACCATCCGAGGAGGAGGAGGAGGAGGAGGAGGAGGAGGAGGAGGAGGAGGAGGAGGAGGAGGAGGGGGCTGATAGCATCGGATGGAGAGGAGGAGGGGGGGGGGGGGGAGGGGGAGGAGGAGGAGGAGGAGGAGGAGGAGGATGAGGAGGGGGCTGATAGCATCGGATGCAGGCCTCAAAACATCCCCCCATGAACAATATCGCTAATTTGCCGCGCTCTCCTTCTCCCCCCTCCGGAGTTCCTCGGAGTGTACGTAAGCCTTTGTTTTGTCAGGCGGAGACAGCGAGACAGACTCCCCTGTCAAAACTCTTCTCCTTCAGGGCCTCCGTCATGACTCCGGTGACGCCGCTCATCCGAAAAAGATTTGTGTACGCGCGAGCGCGAGCCGACCCGACAGAGGCCTCTCGCGCGGCCTTTCCTCTGCGCGGTAGCTGTTGAGCTCATCAGGCTCGGAGGAGACGTCTCCTCTGGCAGGTGTCGTTAAAGTATGAGTAAGTGTATCTGTGCACGGGACACTCAAGGCGCTGGCGGTTGCCTGTTATTAAAGAAAACACCCCGCCGTCACCATGGCGATGGCGGGCGCTCCGAGATGGCTGCCGGGAGTGCTGACAGGCCGGTGTCAGAGCCGAATTTCCACCCTGCCACTTAGAATGGCTCCACCCTCCTCCTCCCCTCTTCCCCCTCCTCCTCCTCCTCCTCCTCCTCCTCCTCCTCCTCCTCCAACCTCCTCTTCCTCACTTTGACTCTGGCTCTACTTTTCTTCTCCCTCATCCTCTGACTTCCTCTCTCTCTATATCTCTCAACTCACATCAGTTCATACAGGCTCTGCTTGGCAATCACACACACACGCACACACACATACGCATACACACACACACACACACACACGCACACACACACAACACTGTGAGTTCTCAGAAGGAGAGACAGGCAGCAGCAGGTAGAGCAGCCCTCTGTGCTCACACTCCACCTCGGGCGACTACCAGTGTGTCACATGTGCGGTGCAGACACATTACTTCACTCTAAAGTGTCTCTCTGCATAAAGTGAGAAGTGACAAAAACTCAGCAGAGATGACGATTAAAGGTGCAGTGCGTAAGATTTCAGTCATTTTTGTCACTTAAACTCAAATGATTACAAAACAATTACATGCTGACATTTTCATTATTACCTAAATGATCAAAATGATTCCCTTTAAATGAGCCCATGAATGTGTATTTACATGAGGGAACGGGGGCCTTTCTATTGGGGCCGCCATGTTTTTACAGTGGCCCAGAGCGGACATACTAAATATCTGTTGAGTGTTAATGACAACTGAAGTCGACCGCAGGTTCCCCTGCATGCTCAGAAGAGTGAGGGTGAGGTGATGGATGCGACACGCAACTTCCCCTCTAAATGTCACAAAATCGTACGTGTTGCACCTTTAAGACATTCACCTCTGTTTGTGGTGTAAAGGTGCACACGGTGTCTTTTGATTTGCATAAATCAGGTTGAAGCGGTTTGACAAAGGGACATTAACGGATGCATGCTTGGCATTCTCACAGCCCACAGTTACGCCTGCAGGTAGATCCCTCCATTCACACTTCTGTCATTCACTGTTATGTTCATTAAGTCGGTAAATACTGGAAGCTAAAGATGCTTGAGTGAGGCTGTGGCATAAAGTAGCACATACCGGTGTGTGTGTGTGTGTGTGTGTGCGTGTGTGTCTCGCCCACAGAGCACATTGCAGTTTACTGGGCACAAGCTGTCGGCTTATGTGTTCTGCATGACTCAGATTTTCTGATTAGTGGCCTGTTTGCATAGACACAGCGCAACAAGAAACAAGCAGCGCTGCAGGAATAAGTAATGGCAGCTCCAATGAAAGGCGTGATTCAATGACATTGGAGGGTTCAAAGAACAGTCACTAACTGTATGAACTTTGACCTCTGGCAACAAAACTGATATGAGCTTCTGTGTAATTGAAAAGTTCATTAAAAACTTTGTTTCGTTGAATTCTGATGATCATCCACAAGTTTCATCGCGACAATCGCTTGACACAGAATGGAGGTTATGGGCAGCTACATTGATAAGGGGGGCCGAGGCACTAACCCTCCGATTGGTGGCCAACAATGTTTTTACGTGAATGTATTCAAGAGAAAAGGCCTGCGGTGAATGATGGTGTTGCTCCACCACTTTCAGCCTCAATTTGTTGCTTCACCTCTTCCACCGTTTGTTGTAATTGCAACAAAGCCGAGGGAAACGCTGTTGATGTATCGCACGTGTCACCGTGCTGACAGGCCTGCTCACTGAGAGATGAGGACTTCAGCTCCCGTCAGTGGAGGTCAAACCTGTCACCGGGGAGACCGAGCGCAGAGTTGCACCCGAAATAGGAGCAAGAACAATGCGTGTTCGTAAACTGGTTATCTGTGCTTGATGTGCGGCGATGGATCATTACACTGGAGGAGGTTCGAAGATCTCAAGAATGTTTATCGACACAAGAATCTGTCACAGCATCGATCCGAGCAGCACTTTCCACAAGCACGATGACACATGCACATATATGGATTTAAGAGGTGTTAAGGTTGCGGTCTTAAATCATCCGCCACTCTGCCTTTGTACAGGCACTCAAAGGCTCCTACCTCCTAATTGCAAGTTATGGTCCTGCAAAACGAGGAGCCTCCGAGAGATTTGAAATGTTGTGAAGCTGTGATTTATGGATCCGATGCGAAATAATCACCAGTGTGATTTTTACAAGCAGGATATTATCACAACTTTGGCACCCCCACCAGAGTTCTTTCATCCCACTCCTTCATTGTCTCCCTAATTTCTGTGGCACATGCTCATTAACTGGCGGCTCCGAACTGGAAGAGGAAACAAACTGATGACAGACTCGAGGTGAATTTAGGAAGAGGCCTTTCCAACTGACGCACAATGACATATGCACGCATGTGCGCATATGCATGGTGCAATGCCACTGCACTAATGTAGGGCAGAACCTTTGCTCTCTCACCCATTTCACACGAATGCATGCCAGCGCTCGCAAGTGCAGACACACACATTTGCACACACACACACAGACCCACACACACAGACCCACACACACAGACCCACCATGCACGGAGCTGTCAGACACAGTGCCGCTGAAAGTCTCTTGGGCCTGCAACTCTCCAGCTACAGTGACAGGCCAAACAAGTCTGAGCAGGGTCTATCCATACAGCTTTCATTACCCTCGGCCCGGGGCGAGCTGCACAGTAGGCAGTCACAGCAGGGTGCGGCCCAGGTAGCCATTACTGTGGCACCAGACCTGGCGAGGCGGCACAAAACAACAAAACTTAGAATTATAATATTTACTAGTTGCTCTGATTGAGAAAAGTGCACAATTCCATTTTTGAGTCATGACCTTATGAAAAGTGATTATTCTGTTTGAGTTGCAAAGTAAAGCTTTATTGGATCATCCTCCTTTAGGAGAAAATAGTCAAATCCTTCCTAGATCACCATGTGACATCCCATAATCTGAACCCTCTCTCCTTCCTGGGCGGTTGTGTATCACCAAGACAACATCTATATAAGCCTGTCCTCCCAGTGAACTGTGCTCTGTGCTCTGACGAAGCGAAGGGGAACAACAGCCCTCATGGCTACGGGACAGGTAAATTGCACGGTGAGACAAGGGGCTGTTTGTGTGAGACGGAAACATAACACCTTCTGATGCAGGAAGTGAATTTTTTTTTTTTTTTTTTTTGTCCAACTGTAAAATAAAGAATTAAACCCTGGGAAGAGGGAGCATTATAGAAACAATACTGGCACCTTTGTGTCTGTGAAGGTGTTAGAACAAGGTAATGTATGACTGACAAGCAATATATTCCCAGGCCGTGCATGTCTCATCATGAGCGAGAAAAAAAGAGCTGTACAGTGTGTACAACAGAGGAATATTACTATTCACAACTAAATTACCCCTGGAGCTGTGACAGGGCTGTGCAAGTCACTGCAGAGGAAACATGGAGGGAAATCTTAACTTCTCTGCTTTCTTCTCTACAATTGCTTGTGAAGATCCAATTTTTGAAAGTAGGATCTTGCATCTAAATTGTGGGATTTCATGCAGCCCCCGTGTCCCTCCTCTGCTTCCTCTAGTCCCCTGAGCAAAGTCCTTTGGTTTCTGCGCATGTAAACCAACACCCCCATCATCCACAGTAAATCCCTGTGTCTCAACTTAATGTAAAAAAAAAAAAATAAGACTTAATGTCCAGTGTAACAAGGCCCGGATCAAAGAATCGGTGGGATATAGTTGCGCCCTCTGAGAAAGCTATGGGTTTGGCGTTGAGCTGATACCCTTCGGTGCCATGCAAAAGGGTCTAAATCCCAAATCCTCTCCAACGTACCCCCGTTTGGCAGCGTTGCCAAATTTCAAGATGTACCGACACTAATGATTTGCGCCGTGTGGGAAAGCTGGTGGAGCATGCTCGGTCGGGACCTCGAGACATTCAGAGATAAGTAATATATGGCCATGATATAGATACCATATGTTGGGGATGATGAGGTGCTAAGACGCGGGAGCCTCGACACTTGGGCCGCCGGGTGACGGAGGAGAGGAGAGGAGAGAGATGGTGAAGAGGCAGGGGAGGGGAGGAGCTCCGGGTGCCGAGAGAGACTCAAAGACAGTTCCCATACATCATGCCAAGTCCTCGGCTGGGGCACGCAGTCTATGACCTCACTACTCTGCGGCGGCGGGGTAGAGCTGCTCAGCAACCTCACTGCATCAGCGCCTCCACTTTTGTGGTTTTGTTTGGGATGGATCGAGAAAGCCCAAATGGAGCACAGAACATGGAGGTGGGCTGGCAGCCCAAAAATGAGCCCCGGAGACAGCCAAGTGCTTGTGGTCGTCTAGTCGGGTCAACCCTGGTCAAGGCAGAACATCGCCCCATCCATCCAGCAAACAAGGCTTTAGCCTGGCCGGTGTTATGACTGCGTCACAGCGGAGAAACCCCTCGTTCTGACCTGGACCCTTCGGTCCATGCAGCCCATTTGGACTTGGCTGCTTTAACTGGAGCCAGGACGAGGAGTGGAGCCAACTGGCCATGGAGGTGGAACCACTGCTCTAAACCTGCATTAATGTGAGAGCAAGGGGAAGGAGCATTTGCGGATTAGGGCGCAGTGCTGATAGAATGCATCCTGCGAGGGAGACAGAGAAACGAATAGGATATTTGCCGTGCAGGAAATACATGGCTCAATCCCAAACACACGTTTCATCCTCTGCTCACCACTTTATAGAAGGGCAATACCCATGAGCTATCTGGATCACTGGAAGATGTTTTTTCCATCTTGGCTAAATGTGGTAGATATCATCCTTCTGTCCATTTGTTTATTGCTGTAATTCCAAAACTGATGAAGCCTGTGTGCTAATGTGTGTACGTTGGCGAGGTGCAGTCAACACAAGGTGTACAAGAACTCGAGTTGTGCATTCCTGCAAATTAACGACATGTAAACATCTAGAAATATAATTGTTTGCCTTGTTAAATTACCCACTTAATGACCTAAGAGCCTTTTTTTCGAGCCCATTTGTTTTGGATTATTTGTGCCTCCTGCACAGACCTGCTTATGTCAACTCCACTGTGTCAGGAAAGGTCTGATGTACAGGAATATGCACCATATACATCTCTGTCTAAAGAGGGAGAGTAAGTGCCACATGTGAGCATTGATGTAGGTGTGAGACTCTTTGTGGGATGTGTTGCGGCGTGCACGTCACACTGACATTAGAAAGCGCCGTCTCCCTTCGTAGCATGTCTTCGTCTCCCACAGAGCTGAACTTTGTCCAGCGGCTCTATCTAGTAGAGCTCTGGCCAGGATGCTAACCAGTCCCAGGTGCTGTCAGAGCCGGGGCTAACACAGTGGGCCCACCTAGACTGCGAGGCCTTGGGTTTCACCTCAAACCGCAGGCAGCCCTCACTCACGGATCCAAAACTATATCATCGAAGAAAAATCAGGGTAGCCCCTCGTGCGAGCTCGCCCCGTCAAACATCATGTCTCTATCGACATTTCCATCATGCGCCACGAGTCTCAAACGTATTTCTTATGCGCATACGAGTTTGTTTGCTTGGGTTAAATACTCTGTAAACCATGAACAAAGGGGGTTGCTCAATCCCTGCCAACCAGAGGGGAAGTAAATACAGGATTCAAATGATGAAGGGGAATCTAGATATATTTCTTGTCTTTTGTAAATCCTGATCTTGTTGAGCCCCCCCCCCCCCCCCCCCCCCCCCCCCCCCCCCCCCCCCCCCTGTTTTTTTTGGGCCCCCCCCCCCCCCCCCCCCCGCGACTTCCTGTGTTGGCCACAATGCCGCCTGCTTCTGTTTGAGCATGTGGTTGATAAAAGAATCCGTCAGATCTAATCTTCCTTCTCTCTTGTTGCCCTGAATGCCGCCTCCAGTGATTCACTCTGAGGAGCCTCAGTCGGTGGACGGGACGAAGACGCCGCGTGCTGTTGAAAGGTAAAGTACAGCAGCTGCTACTTTGATGCTCATAATTCTCCACCGTCCTCTGAGCCTGTCAGGTGTGGGTATTCATCCATGCAGGCGAAGGCGGCCTGCACATTGGCTCCGTGGCCGTGTGCCAGCAGCGTGCAGGGTTGCGGACACAGGTAAGGGAAGGGAGGGGTGCAGTGGCTACGTGCCTGCAGAATGGTTTGTACAGGGGCCAGGCTATGGGGGCAAGAGGGGGGGGGGGCGGTGTGTGTGTGTTGGGGGGGGCGG
>JAFBJT010110637.1:32092-42741 GCA_016785325.1 Chascanopsetta lugubris | reverse complement strand
GGGGTGACAGGGTGCGGGAGGGGGGGGAGGGGGGGGGGGGGGGGTTTGGGGGTGGGGGGGGGGGGGGGGGGGGCTGTTCTCAGGATGTGCAATGATAAATCTGCTTTACAGCGCACTAAGCTCTACCACCATGCTGTGCATATAGATATGCGGTGCGCGTCGTGCACGATGCATACGAAGAACAAGCCAAATAACACGTAAACCCTCTCATATCGCATCGATCGCAGCCTATCTGTGTACAAGCGCTCGTGTAAACTCCCCCCCATCCCCACCTCCTTCGCCTCACCTACAACCTCTTGAGCACCCTCCAACCCTTATCTCTCATTCCTCCCCCTCTCGTCTCGTCCGCGAGTTGAAGCTGTGTACGAAATCGCTGGGGTCTTGAGATAGCAGCCAAGATGCCCCCGATGACATCATTGTTTCCACAGCTACTATCACCCCCACCGTTACCCAGAATCCCATTCGGCGGTGTCATTATCTCACCTGGCATCGAGCCAGCGGGTTGTTGCCTGTGCCACTCCCCCCCCCCACCTTTCCACCTTTAAAATACACAAACACATACGTACGTACTCACTTCGCCACCTCTACCCCCGGAGTCTGAGCCAAAGCATGCAGTCAGGCAGGGCTGTGAAAACATGTCCCCACACATCCACTTTCTCGGAGGCCATTTTGGCTCATCCATGTTGTGGAAGCCCGAGCGGAGGAGACACTGCAGAGGTGTTCTGCAGCAGCGAAACCATGCAATGCAACGTACAAGGAATGGTACACAAGTGTATGACCTGAGCTATGAGGCAAAAATGATGTCACTGTGCCAAGGAGACCCCGCCCACCACCCAACGGCTGCAGCGCTGCAGCGCTGCAGGTCTTGTTTGCAGTGGAAGCTCACAAAGACAAGTAGAGGTTTGCCACTACAAGAGCATAATTAGATGCAAGAGACCCATTTTGAATGGAGGGTAATTACTTGATTTATGATGTATACACACCAGCCACATTCTTGGGTGCACCTTGCTAGTACTGGGTTGAACTCAGAGCGGCTTTAATTCCTGATGGCACAGATTTATTGAGCTGCTGCCAATGGACATTCACACAAAGTCACATCGATGACATCACACCAGAGGGGGAGGGAACCACCGTCTTGCTCGAAGACACTTCAAGCACATTTTGTCTGAGCTGTGGATTCAACCGATGACCTCGTCACCCTCTGAGTCATAACCTCCATCAATCTCGTCTTCCATCTCTACTTCAACGGATTTGTCAGAGTATGGAAACCTTTCCCCTCACATCTCTCTCTCTCTCTCTCTCTCTCTCTCTCTCTCTCTCTCTATGTATCGTCTCATCTTGAATGTTTCATGAATCGGCTTGTTTTCTTTATCTCTGTGGGCTTTTGTTGCAACATGACAGGTTCAGCCCCGGGCTAACTGATGTCACCAGATTGCGAAAGTTGATTATTTCACATTGTATTCCTTTTTTTTTTTTTAACCTTTATTTTGTTTTACCCTTATCAGTCTTTATGTCATTCAACTACTGTCTGCCCCGCAACCACACACAGCGACCTGATTCTGGCACTAAGGGCCGTCATAATGAGTGAGAAGCAGTTCCTTTGGCTGTAAGATGTTGAAAAATAAGGTGCCACATGAGTAAAAGAGGCCGAGATAGCAGTTGAAAATGAGGGAGAAAGGTAGTGCACACACTGTAGAAGCCTCGAGTTCTGGGGAAATGAAATGTAAGCTGCCTTTTATGGCCCTATCCTGAGGAGAGGAGCCCCACAGCGAGCTGGGCCGAGGGCTTCGCGGCCCTCTGTCAGCTCTCTGACAACAAGGATCCATCCCTCCCCTTTAGCAAACACAAGGATCTGTGCAATCATGTAAACCACATTAAAAGGCTGCACTGCTAATTTCATACCGGAGCGATCTTAAGATAGCACATGACATGAGAGCCATGTCTGTGCGTGTAGGCACATACGCGGCAGAGCTTGTTTCGTGAGGCTATTTTCATTTCGTGGTATTATGGTTTTCATTAGTGTTTGTTGGGTTACCAAGCGACGGCATGCAAATTGAGTCAAGTGATATCTGAAGTCTGTGAAGAGAATGAATCAGGAATCCGATTTTAGAATGGGACCAAGATTTCAACGTTGCAAGATGTTATTTTGTTTTAGATTTTCCAAGTAAATAATCAACCTGGGTCAATTGGTGAACGATGAGACACAGAAGAAGAATCAGACTTCATGAAACAAACATGAAAAACTTTAGTGGTGTAAAAGTGTGTGAAAAAGAGCTATCACCCACTTCCTGTCACGCACCTTTGGCAAACATCCATTAATTTCACAGTGTGTTTGACTATGGTGGCTGCTGGGTTATCAGGTGACGTGTGTGTGTGTTTGTGTGTGTGAGCGCGAGGGAGAGAGGGAGGGAGAGAGAGAGAGAGAGAGAGAGAGAGAGCAAGGGGGGGGGTATTGACAGGAAATTGTCATTCCAGCTCTATGTGTGTGTGTGTGTGTGTGTGTGTGTGTATGTTTTGTATGATATACAGAGTAGGACAAAAAACTTTGATTTCAATATGTAATGCATATTGGAAATGCGCCATGGATAAATGAATGTGCACGCATGCGTGTGTGCACGCGTGCATGCATCCGTGCACGATGTGCAGGTGCGAGGGAGTGAGGGAGGAGGTGAAGCCCCACATGGCATGGCATTGCGAGGAGGTATAGTGGGTGGTAGGGGTGGAAGTGCAGTGGAGATAATCCCCGGCTTTTGCCCTAAGCCCTGTGCTTGCCGGGCAGATCAGGGACCAAGGAGGGAGGAGCGGTGCTACCCCGTGGCAGTCACCCAGCCCCGAGCCCCCCACCTGACCAGCCCTGGCAGCCCCTGTAGCCTGCGAGGCCCGGAGACTCAGCGCTCAACTTTGATCAGGAGCTGCTGAGTCGTCGTGGCTAAGTCTGTGTAAACAGACTCTGAGCCCGCCGCTGGCAGGACCGCGTCCTAAACTGCCCCCGTCCACGGAGCATTGAGACGATCACAACGCTCTCTTGCGTGCGCGAAGCGCCTCGGTGTCGCCATCACCTCAAAGGCCTCGTCATCACACGCAACATTTTACATTTGGTGCTATTGTTCAAAGCAGATTAGAAGCGCCTTTGTGCCCACTGAGCCAGGATGAGGAGTCCTGTTTATCAATACGCAGGACAGAGGGGGTCAGTGGGTTAATGTGTTCAGTATGGCCCCGTGTTTGACCCTGGGGAGACATGAAGTTGAGAAGGTCAACCCCCGGGGTGAAAAGGTCGGGCGACCCCGGAGCACTTCTCCAGGCCGAGCCCTGATTCAGCTGGAGACCCTGAGGAGAGTACCCCCCCCCCCCCCACACACACACACACCCCACACCCCCACCCCACACATCATCCTGCCTGCAGTGTGGAGGAGCAGCCGAAGGAAAGCGGGAGGGAGCGAGAGCTCAGCTGACAGGATGTGCTCCAGTCCCAAGACACTCTTTCACTCCCATCCATCCATCCCACACTCTCTGCTTGTTACCGTCACACCGGAGTTTCCATGTTCACTCACAGTTGTTTCCCACCCAACAGCAAAAGTCTCAACATTTTATAAACTGTCTGTAAATAAATCAAATGAAATGGTTTTAAATGGCACCAAAATTCTCGAGATGTTCTGGAAGTGAAACCGAAAAAACATTGTGGTGTCACAGTTAATTGGTCCCCCCGCTCCCCCCTGCCCCACCCCCCTCCAGTTGCAATAAACTGCGGCACTTTCTCAGCCCGTCATAACCTCTCAGTAACCCCACTGCCGCCGCCGCCACCGCCGCCGCCGCCGCCGCCGCCATTATGGCCCATCACAAGAGCTCTAATCACGTGATATGCGACGTTTGGCTCCGGCTGCGAAGCCGCAGCTTCACACCCGTGTCCACTGGCCTCGCCGAGTGACTCCATCGTGCCCCGGTTGTAAACACACAAACACGAACACCAGCGCGTCGCTATATCGGAGGGATTCTTCGGATGTTTGAGATGCCCCAGTTTTCCCAGCGTGCACCGCAAAGTCACTTCCTGATTCCATCATGGCAAGCGACTCTCACTCTTGTCCACTCTCTTTCTCTCAGGTGCTACGAGTGAATGAATGTGAAAACGGGAGGCAGGCGCCCTGACTTCGACTATTGATGATTTAATGGTTTGATTATGTCAGGTAAGAGCACGGCATTGCAATCAGAGTGGATTTCACGCAAGCCGTGGCCTCACTGGAGACTCAAGCTCGAGAACCATCACGCACAATGCTATTCATTTTGATTTGCATTGTATCCCATGAGAAATCTGCCTGATCCCAACAGGTGCTGAATGACTCTCACCTGCAATAAGCAAACTGCTGGAGATGGGACGACTCGCCGGTGGCTGTTCTCAGGAGGATTCCGCCTGTGAGCACAATGGAACGTCCCACTTGTCACGGAGAGAGCTGAATCACATCACGTTAGACGTTGGCTGAGAAGTCGTCCCGAGACACACCTGAGAAACACACCGAAACAAAGCAACAATGGCACAGTTAGAGGGTTGTTCTGCATTTTCTCAGGCTGAACAATACACACAATCGACAGCCGGCGTCCTGGGCGGCATTTTTGTCACAACCCAGGGCCTGAAAACACACACAGCAGCTCTCCAAAACACAAATGCGTCCCCGGAGGGAGGACACATGGAGCCAGCCGCTGGAAAGTCTTGCACAGTCTTGACTTCATGCATCCGCCCTAAAAAACACCACTCATGGTCATGGGTGATTGATGTGTGTTGGTGCAGGCCCCACAAAATCTAAACGTGCCTCAGCATACGAACATGTCGCACTAAACATCCATATTCATCATGTCTAGCCCTTTGGACTGAACAGTGGGGTTTTGGGCTCCACTCGGCCCCGATCAGGTTGTGTTATGTGACGTACGTTTGCCACAAACAGACGTCGTCTCTGCACTTAACTGCTCTTCAGAGAGGCCACATGTCAGTGCATTTTTTTTTTTTTAAATAAATACAATTTGTTAAATGAGGGAATTTGTGTCCATTTCTAGGCAAAAAGAGAACTCTGGGGGACAAGCTTAGCCTCTGTTCTCTGTTGTTTTAGCAAATGGATTTGTTGAGTCGTGTCCAGACACTTGTAAACGGCTAAACTCTCCAGAGATTGAATTGTAAATATGCTGCACATTTTCATTTCAAATTGTCCAAAAAATAACGCAATGATTTGATTGGCAACATCACTGAGGCGTCGCCATAACAGAAAGGAATAATGGGAAACAATGACACTGGCCACTGTAAAAACATGGCGGCCTCAATTAAAGAACCTGCACCAATGTAAGTACGAAGGTCTCAGGAGTGGAACATTTCGGTGATTTTCTACTCATATACATAATTATCTTATATTCAATTTCTGCCTATGGAAATGTCAACAATTCCATCCATATCCTGCACACTGGACCTTGCTCTTGATCTTTCTTTTTCTTTATTCCTATTGATGAAAAGCATACAGTCTGGTTGGAGAGGGAAGGTGGGAAAGGAGTGGATGGTGTTGATTCCCTGTGTGTGTGTTGCGCCCTTGGCTGTGTGCAAATCACAAGTGTGTGTTGGTGCCGAGGGGCCTCATCGTGTGTGTAAACAGGGCCACGACGAGACAGCAGGCAGATAGCTATCGCGCGGCCCAGCCCGGGAATGACAGCTCTTATCTGGACGTGGCTGCGTGAGATACACATCTGTGTGTATGTGGAGAATAACGACAGTGTGCACAGGACTCGGATTGAAAATGGGGCAGATTCAAAGGTGCATGTTGTGCACCGTGTCGCTACGTCGGTGACACACCAGCACCATCTTGTTTGTGCGTTCATTGTGATAGATGGTTGTGTGAGTTCTGGTTGTTCCTCACCCCTCTGCCAGCTCTACACATCAGGAAACGAAATTCAAGTGCTGCATGTAAAAAGGAACTTTGTGTGTTTGGGGGTCCAAAGGTCAGAGCTTTCCCCTGACCGCAGGATTCCTGTTTCGTGTGGGACGCAGTAAACTTTTCAGGTGTGCTGGGGACTAAACATTAGGTTTATGAAACTGCATAATCTGTGATTAGGAGGAAAACTCTGTCGATGGAGCTTCAAGAGATCACCACTGAATTAAGTGTTGAATACACAGCAGCATGGATTGGGCCAGAAAGATGTGGTTTTCATTTTGATGTGTAAATACATAATTTTCTGTCATGTTGAGTTGGCGTAAATGAATCAAATAATTTGACAATGAGTTGATTTAGTTAAAGGAGCAGTGTGTAAGATTTAAGTTAGTTCCATTTCTGTTGCCAGAACATGAATACAAAACAATCACAGTGTAACCTAAAGGTATAAATTGTTACTTTAAGAATGAGCAACTTATATTTACTTCAGGTTCTCTCTAAAGAGAACCACTATGTTTTGCAGTCGCCCATTTGCCCATTCTCACCTCAATATAAGAAAAAGATAATCAAATGTAACTTTTAACATAAATACAAAAGCATAAAAGTATGTTATGAATGTTATTTGGGCATTGATTGAAATCTATTCAGTCACAATTTTAGATGTAAAAAATATATGAGATATTCAGGGATTTTTTCAATGATTGTTTTTATTTTAAATCTTAAATTGTCAAAAGTCAAGTGAATATATGCAAATTATATATTAAAAGAATATGTATTGCATGTGAAGGCAGGAGGTTTTATATTTATATTTTATTTAGATTTACTGCTATATATGTAAATAGGTGTGAGGGATGAAGCTTTGAGATGATTCACATGACACCGTATCATTCTCAGGCCTCACATGATCATCTTAAAAACAACATCTGAAACATTTGACTCTATAAAAACACAGAGGACGCAGGTTCTCTGATCTTTTACTCATGCGGCAGAGGCGGACATGTTTATTTTCTGTCCTTTAAAAAAAAAACTGGAGCACAAATAACGTGAGCAACTGGATACGACAGCTCTTTGTGACAGCTCCACATGAAGACATCACTTGTGCCAGCGGCCGACAGCCTGACACCCTCTGTCTAAATTCAGCAGAGGCATAATGAGACAACTCTATCTGACTGTTCCCAAGGTAAAGTCCAGAATATCAATGGGCTTTCTAACCGAGGGGACAAGTACTGACCCGACCTTTGACTTGACCTTTCTTTCACAGAGAGAAGAAATGAGAAAACAATGTCACGGGGAAAATGCGTTTCCAAGAAATTTCTGTTTTTAGTGTCTTTGGTCTTAATAGTGATTCTTCCTCCTTTCCTCTGCCAGTCATTATAAAGGTCAGGCCCGTTGGAAAGTCAGAGATTTCAAGTGAAAGAGGGAGAAAATCATATAAGTCACAATTTCCGCCATCGCACAGATCTGGCTTGGCGGAAGGAAGTCGGCAGGAGTTCAAACGTGGTGCTCCGTGGTCGTGAGAGTGACGTCCTCGCAACCCGGAGCGTTTGAGGTGGTCGCTCGCTAGGAATTCGGAGTGGAGGAGTGAAATGGCCTGTCGGCGTGATGTATGGTGGAGAGAGGACGGTGGAACGTCTGTCATCTCAGGCGGGCGGGCAGGAAGCGTCGCTGTCTCACCAAGCCATTAAAATGTGATTTGATTCAATGCACTGCAAACTCAGCTCAATTCTTAAAGGTGCACTGTAAGAATTGGCGACATCTAGTGGTGAAGTTGCATGTTGTACCCTTCACTTCACCCCTACCCTTCTGAGCATGCAGGAGGACCTATGGTAGACTGCAAGTGTCATTCAAACTTAACATAACATGTCCACTTACAGCAAAAACATGGCGGCCCCCATAGAGAGGATCCCCTCCTCATGTAAATTGACATTAATGGGTGAACTTCATGAAATATCAAATGAATACGACATTTAGGTGATGATGAATTCATGAAAATGTCTGTATGTAATTGTTTTGTACTTTTTTCCCCTCGCAGTATAAGTGACAAAAATGGCCGAAATCTTACATACTGCACCTTTTAAATGTGCAACCAATTCAAACCTAAAATCAGATATAACGTGTCCACGATGGCAGGCGGTGCTCTCCATGATGCATCATACAGTTCCACTGTCTATGAATGTGTCATTCCTTGTGATCACTTCTCCAGAGAGAAGACATGAGAGAAGGGGAAACGCAGAAGGTCAAGATCACATCACCTTCCGCAGAGCTGAGAGTAAACTCAGAATACACCGTGATTTCCATCTCCGTCTCACCCACCCGCCCTCCTGCCCCTTTCCTCCCCCTCTCCATCCCGCCCAGCCCCACCCCCCTCAAAACTCTCCCACACCCCCTTGCCCCCGCCCCTCGCCTTGCCACTGCCTCTCTGCATTGATGCTGATAATTACCGCTGAATGGATCTGCAGATTCCCATGGATGTCAGCGGAGCCTTTGGCCTGCTCTGCCGCCGCCGCCCCTCCTCCTCCTCCTCCTCCTCCTCCTCTTCCTCCACCACCTCCTCATCCTTTCCTGCTTCCTGAGTCTCTCCTTCTCAATGGGGATTAAGAGAGAGAGAGAGAGAGAGGGATGGAGAGGGTGCTTGCCCAGACTGAAGGATGCTTTGCCATGCAACTGCCTCATCCCATGTCACCTTGCCAATCAAGGATGTCTCCCTGAATAAAGCAGAGCCCCTGCTGCAAGGCTCAGGGCAGCACCTAACCAAAATGTCACCATCAATTTAAAGTTGATGTATTGATGAAGTTCTAACTTAGGAAAATAGAGTCAAGGTAAATCCCATGACACATTAGAAAGTGAGAACCTGTTGGAAAATAGGTTACTACCTCTATAAAGAACAATTGTGGAAAATGGAGAGAAAAAGGAGAAACGGAGCGGATTCCCACAATTTCTCCGAAGCGGAGTGGATCGACGTCATGGTCACTGGGAGCCCACGCACCCTCACGGTGCCAGAGGTAACCGATACCCCGTCAGCCCTCGTCCAAGCTCGGAAACCCTCTAAAGTCATACTTTCTTCCAACGCCGTCCAAAGAGGGGCCAGCCTGGCTCACCACAGTTAATCATATCACACCAGAGCAGAAGCATGAAGCCTGCAGAGAGGGGCACTTTTCAAGTGGGTAAGGGACTTGGCACGATGCACAAGATAAAGACGCAACGCTGCAGAAGAAGAGCCTGGTTATCTTCTTTGGTCCATTAGAACCAGTGCGCACCAGTGCGAGCGCCACCATGCGTCATGCATTACTCTCTCAGCAACACTGCACACGAGGCGTGGACTTTGTCCAAGACCGAGCGGTAATGGTGTCATTTTTTTCTTCGGATGCGGCTCCAATTTGAGGAAATGGTTTGGAGCGGGCTTCAAGGCGTCTGTGCTGCAGGAGTGTTTGGAACCAACAAGGTTTGGCTCGGGGCTGCATGTCAACCTCACTTCAAATTATCCTCATTAACGACAATTCCAAGGGGAAACAGTCATTTGTATGTGTGTGATGCTCTGGTGCACGGGGGCCCGTACTGGCCCCTAATGCACACCAGTATGAAAAGTGGCATTTATTAGGGCAGGGTCACAGATTGTATCCGAGGCAGCCAATGGCAGCTTCTCTGGCCCTGATGTCCTGAGGGAGAGTCCAGAGTTTGTTACTTGACGTCAGAGAGCGATGAAGGAAGAGACAGCCCTAGAACTGCCCCCGATTCTGGGTAACAGGAAAACAAGGGGTAAAGGGTTTATCTAAATTAAAACAGGTCATGGATCTATTTCCTGTCAAAACGAAAAATAAAAAATTAAACTTTTAAAAGGTGTAGTGTGGAAGATTTTTGTCATTTTTGTTACTTCACAATTACATACTGACATTTTCATTCATCTATAATCATGTAAATGTTTTTTTTTTCATTACCCTAAAATGGGCCCATTAATGTGTATTTACATAAGGAGGGCGTCCTCTTGATGGAGGCCGCCATGTTTTTGAAGGAGCAAAAGTGGACATACTAAACATCTTTTGAGTTGAACTGACACCTGAAGTCTACCATAGGTTCTCCTGCACGCTCAGAAAGGTGAGAGTGAGGTGATGGATACAACATGCAACTTCACCTCCAGAGGTCATCAAATCTTACACACTGCAACTTTAAGTCAAACTAAAACAGTGAGAAACTAAATGGAACTGATGGCGAATTAAATAAAACACAGTTCCTTTAGAAAAAAGGAATCAGGCTTGTGGGCTATGCAAGAGCCTGTCCTATTTCATATGCATCTCAGTCTGTGAACACACACACACACACACACACCACACACACACACACACACACACAACCACCTCGAAACTCTGACAAGGGAAAGTGAAACACAATGAAACTTGCACCAAAACTTGGCAGCTCTTCAAGAGAGGGGCTGAGCTGTTGTCCACATAAATCTCCAATAGCACTTTTCCAATCACACTATAATGGGAGATAGGTTGGGGAAAAGAAGACAGAATACGCCTTTATATCCAAGACAGTGTCACCCCCCCAACCCACCTTCATCCCATCTCCCACTATCATTTCCCAAGACTGTTTACTGCAAACACAAGAGCAACGCAGCCTGAGCTCATTATGGACGGCCAACATACTGCCAAGTCCTGCCCCATAGCCTGGGCCTAACTCTGTTGTCTAGGCAACGCAGCATCCAAGAACATGGAGCAGAAGGAAGCAGGGGGGGGGGGGGGGGGGGGGGGG
>JAFBJT010110637.1:11885-22703 GCA_016785325.1 Chascanopsetta lugubris | reverse complement strand
TGTCCACACACCTCGACACACACACGAACACACCCTCCCACAAACGCACACGGAGACACAGCTTAATCAGATTTTGCTGCACAAACCCTCTCGACTTTGTGAATGCAGAAGTTTCAGTCAGGCCCGGGACTGAAAATCAACCCTATGACAAGGACTGAGTTCAGGGCAGAGAACATGTGCAGAGTGCATACGGAGGAGAGTGAGTGCAGCTCGGGCCACAGATTCCCTCGAACAAGGTTCTAAACAAAACAAGGTCTTTGTCAAAGAAATCATAGGGCGCTGTGATAAGCCTCCTTTCAGCAGCACTCGACTGCTGTTTGGCAGCTCCGCTGTGGAATGAGCACATGTGCGAACACGTTTATGATGCGTTTGGCAAAACTGCAAATGATAGATGATTCGCAAATGATTCAAGTGAACCCGGTTCCGGTGCATTACAGCGGGGTAAATCTAGAAAGCTTGTCGCTTGAATTATAATTACATTTTCCAGAGGGTTTCCACATTCTTAAATCAAGCTTAATTAGGCCAATTAGCAGCAAGCATGATTCCTATTCGTATAAAACAGGATTGTTTGGGTGTATGGGGCTGAAAACGTTTGACGTCCATGCACATTTTAGAGTCAGATGTGCAGCTATCCCAGTTTTCTGCTCCAACTCCTTCTCCTCCTTGTTGGCTGGCTGTTGGTGGACCGGTCGGCTTAATCATAGCCAGACATTTGGAGGAGGTACAAGTCTCTGTCCCTACAGGATCTACATTAAGTCTCCACTCTGCTAATCAGAAAGCCCTTTAACTACACCAGCATGTCCCACTGGCCCAACCGACAAGAAAATCTCATTTGTCTTTACAACTTTTTCGAGCTAATGTCAATTACTTCTCTGTCGAGACTGGAAAAACAACCATTGCCGCTCAGAGTTCATTGTTATGAACTGATATATACGTCGCCACACAGCTCGCTATCTAAGGTCCTGTTTGCCCTTCATCCCATCTGGGAAGTCCGGGGGGGTGGGAGGTCGTGGGTGGCGGGAAGCTGAGAGGCTACAATGGGGTGTCGGAACTCTGCCGCTCAACCCGACTCAAGTTCAACCCAAGCGGGTCATTTTCTCCCCACCGTGACATCTGAGAGGACCAGCGATGGACACCAGCAGCGCGGGGAGCGGTGGAGCGGAGGGACCGTGGCCCTGGGTTCGATTCCACTGGATGCTCAGATAAGACGACAGCAAAGGGCAGATCTGGAGAGGTCAACGGGGGAAGTTGGCCGCGGCTACTGTTACCTGCAGGAAGAGCTCACTCATCCCTCAGATCACCTCAAACACCTGCAGAGGCCAGCGTCTGATTCACACAGCCACTCGGAGCCTGGAGCTGGGAAGTGGTAGCCAAAGCCTCAGCATGGTTAGTCTTACAGCGAGTGGACAATAAATGATTGTGCCTGTGGTTTTACAGGCTTTGGCCCTCACTCACAAAACAGGGAATCCTCTTTCAAACCATATCAAGTTTTTCAGATTTGGAACTTTCCAACTTGCTTCTGGTTTCCAACGAATGTCAGAGCAGAACTGAAAATAGCCGAGGGACATTGACATTTATTCTAAGGTTTATTTCTGAGTGATGTGAATCTTTCGTCTGCCTTGTGGGAAGTCAGAGGTAACAGAAGTTTGTTGAACCGGTCACAAGAGGTTATTAAAGGGACAATATGTAGGGTTTGGCGACATCTAGTGGTGAGGTTGCATACTGCAGCTATATACTCCTAATTTCATCCTTCACCTTCAAGTGTAGAACCTATAGCTGCTAACAATTCTCAAAAACAAATACATAAATCTTACAAACTGGACGTTTAACTATTTAACTCTCTATGATATCTGGTGATACCAACATTTATCATTTCAACACTGAAATGAGCTGCAATCCAATAAATAACTGTGTAATAATTATGCTGTGGATCAAATGATGTGATGATGCCTGTTTTGCGCATAACTGCAGTAAAATGTGACAACAGCAATACAAGAACTTGCAGGAGAGGAAAGCCTATGTCAAATTGCTGCAGGTTGAGTTTTATATGACAGTAAAAGTGGATGTCAGAGCTCTGCCCTTTACAGCCTTTTAACTTGGAGAATTTATAGTTGCTCTTTATTCTATAAAGGTATTTTGGGCTGACAAGATGAGGAATGAGACCTCTGGTAATTCATCATAATTTTTTACATTTGCTGTCGTGGAGTCAGGCAGATTATCCCGTCACAGATCAATAAATCAATCAAAGCTGCACGTGGCGAATAAGCTGGTGTAAATGCAATGGAATAAGACACATGGTCATAGTTACAACACATTTTCCAGACACACACACGCACAGATGCAAACACTCTGGCGCAGTCCGAGTTAGAACCTGTAGCGACAAGGACTGTGATCTGAGACTTTTCTTTGGGTGTGGAAATCTGAGGCGATGGGACATGATCCACACATATGGAAAACTCCAACATGGAGGATTATGCTGGGTTAGGGTATCGTTTTGACAACACACAGCCCCCAGGTTTGCTTTATCTTTCCAAGCAGTGGAGAGGTGAAGTCATCGGTGCCATATGCTGACCCAAACATCAGCAGTAGAGTGGAAATTTAAGAGGATGTTAAAGTTACATCAAGCAGCCCCTTAATAACACAAATTATACCGCCGAACCTTCCTCCCCTACTGGGGACATAACCCTAATTTGTGTGTTGAATTTTACAAGGTGAGAAGTGGGGGAAGATTTTTCAGAAGCAACAATGGCAACAGAGGATGTCAACGGAAAAAGTAAATATCACCATGTTATCTCCAATCATCTCCTCTACCAGGCAGAGGTGGTGACCAGGAGTGGCCACAGGAGCTGTGATGTGTTTGTTTTAGAGTGGAAGGTAAACAGCCTCTCCCATGGTGGGCCTGTACCCTACACAGAGTAAGCACATGTTTCCCATTGTGGTTAAAAGGAAAAGGGGATTAAAGTGTAGTGCAGCCGAAGCCATAGCCATACACCCCACGGTGGGATCACAGTACTTTCAGGTCTCTGGGTACTGCTGATGCAGCCCAGTTGGATGGGACTAGTGTGGCGGGCATGGTTGGATTTATCAGATGGTTCCAGTCAGGGTCATCTACAGCATGGATTTGGTCCTATAAGATGCAACCTGGGTGATCCAGTGGACAGTTCACAGCTGTGATTTGAATATGTCTCCACATGCGTCTTTAGAGACCACATGTCAACACATCCCTGCGTTCCATGTGCAAATAAACATGTAGCTAATCAACATCTGTTTGTAAAGACCAAATGCAGAGTTGCTTCAACACAGCTCTGCTGCAAAAGAAAACTCTGTTGTCATCGCTACAACCATACAAGGCTTTTACCCTTTTAAAAAGAGTAAGAAAAATGAAAAAAATAAAATCAATGTGTGCGATTGCGGTATTGGCCACGAGTAAATCAGAGCATGGGAAAAAGTACAAATATTTCAGGATCATTATGAAACTGTGGCGAGCCAGAGGACGTCAGCAGAGTAGGCGGCGCCTCAAAGTGGCTCTGGACACACTCTGTGGCTACATGCTTTCCAGACAACCTTTAATATGTAGTCTCAGATGTGTCCTCAATGTTTCATCACACCTGTGCACACCTTGTGATCAGATCACCCATGACAGGTGTTAATGCCAGGGTCCCTGTGGCTGTTCCCCAGGGCCGATAGAGAAGCCTAACCAAGGCTGGCAGACTAAACCTTACGTAGCGTGGGAGGATTTCAGAGGCCCAACAGTGCCCCAATGAAAAGAGATCAGCTTCAAATTATGAGCGGAAATAAAGATATAGAAAAAACAGTAAGGGGTTTGAGTCAGATTGAAAACGAAGGCAGGGGAAAAAATGGCTTGGTTTTGGCTTCCAAATGTGAGGTTTTCACTCCGTGGCTGTGGGGTCAAATAGGCCACAATCAGGTACCTCGGGGGACAGTTAACGCAGGAGACTGTGACTGTGCAGCCAATTAAAGGACCTTTATTTTTTTCTTTTTTTTTTTAAAGGGGCCAATAGTGCAAGGGACATTGAGGAAGATATGCATAGTGGAGCATATCAGCACGTAGCCCAAAAAAACTGCCAATTAACTAACACCCCGTGAAGCTCAGCTGTGAGCGATTCAGCAGGAGAGCTTCCATGTGCAGCGAGCAACACTTGAGTAGGAGAGGATGTAGATGTAGGGTCAAGCATTCAGTCGTCGGTCTCACCCAATATTAGTGTCTCTGCTGACTGGTTCAAGGGACTGATGGTTATCTATTGTTTGAGGGTTTCTTGGGATTAGGGACTCAGGTCAAAAGTGTCATGACTTGAACTTGACTAAACCAAAGGCTCATTTATACCCAGTGTTTGATGTGTATATGGTTGAGTCTATTACTGACGGCAGCGTATATAAAGAGCTTATAAAGAGATATTTTTCAGATAGTGAGATCTGTTCATTTACCATTCTGCCGCTTTTATATGAGGTATATCATCCCAACCCTCTCCAATGTCCCATTTGCTGTTATCATAAACTCTCACCTCACCGTTGCCCTCTAGTGGATATGTTTTTTTTTTAGCAGGTATACATTTATGAGCCGTAACGATGACAACTCTTGCAACACGTGTCTCAAGGTAAAGTATGTATGTATTGGTATCTGTTCTTGGCTTTTTAAGAAATAAAACTATTCGATTCCACGCCTCTATCTTTGCATCTCGACTTCTAACTTGACTCGGATGTGACCTAGATGATTTGAAACTGCTCCACCCAAAGAGATTGGGTTCTCAACCTGCCCCTCCCCAGACAAGTAGAAGTCAAGCATTCCCCAAAAGTTATGAACTATCATTCTTGACCTTTTGGCCTCAGAGCCCACACACATAAACACAGATAATTACATGCTATACATCTGTCAGTCTAACAGAGTTGGTGTATCTGCTTCTGTCTGTGTTTCAGGCGAGCGGGGATTGAGAGTGAGACCTTAAGTGTTTGCACAGACTTGCAGGACTTTCTCACCCACAAAAACCCTGTGTGGGGGGGAAGCACGGCAGCTTAATGAGCATGTGCGTGCTCTTGTTTTGAAACTGAAAACAGATTTATGCTGTTTTTCGGGATCAGCTCTTTAAAGGTCATCCTGAACTTGCTCAGCAACTGCACTGTAAACCCTGTTCCCGCTGTGATCCAGGTGACTCCTGGCCAATACTTTCATGACACACAGGGCAGCTCTGACCACCTTCTCCCTCTTTGCAACTATTTCCGATTCCGATGACGCTACGCTGACATTTGGTGTCACTGATTGAATAGTTCCTACAGGGTGCTAAGAGTTTCCGCTCCAAAAAAGAAAAGAAGGAACACTTTCCGGAGCTGAACTAAACTGTAAGATACAACCACAATTGCGGCCATGGTGCAAGATGCCCTGGCAGGGGATAGAAATCAGCCACAGCAACAGAGTTTTCCTCTTGGTGCTTGTATTATACGAGGGATTCAGTTAGGGAGGAAATCGGTCAAACTCCCTTGATTGCAAACATCTTTCAGCGACACATTAGAAATGAAACACTCTTCAACACACACACGTCCAGGTTCATGCCATCACATACATACTGGTGTGGACATACAGCACACACACACACACACACACACACACACACACACACACACACACACACACACACACACACACACACACACACACACACACGCTTAACTCAGGAAAAACCTCCTGACATAAATGTCAAGGAGCTGGAATGGTGGAAAAAGGTGGGATGGGGAACACATCAAGGCTAATCTGGCCAGGGATTAGGCGCAGGCAAATATCACCAATAATAAACAAATGACTAACATTCATCTGTGTGGTTTCAAGCCCCCGGGCTCCAGCGAGAGCACAACAGGGTCTGGATTCAATCCCTGCTGTTTATCAGTTGAGAGTAGAAACGGCCACTTGTCAAACCTCCATGAAAATCACTTGGGGGACAAACCCGGGTTGGGGGAACGGAGCAAGCCAACAAATCACTCCCTCCCTCTGTGATTTACAGCACAGACCTCAGAGACCAGAGCCCAATATTCTAAATACGAGGGCAACTTTGTTACCACTTCATTATTTAGGCTGACAGTCGTCGTGTTAGGCATTTTCCATGGGGGTGATAATCTGACTTTGACTGACACGTAGAGGCACATTATCGGTATATAGGTTCCACTTAATTCACAGATATTATGACAGAGTGAATACAGAGTGGTGGGAATGACTGAACTCACTTGTCACCCTCATTTGAATGCTGAACCGAAACTGGTCAAAACTGGCCCGTCAGCGGGAGAAATCTGGGCCGTGGGATGATTTTGCAGCATGTAAAGAATTGTCTACTGATACTGAGAAGATACATTTTCATTTAGAATCAGTGAAAATGTACATTGTAATTATATTTTTTTTACACTAAAACATGATTATACTGGTCCGGCCCACTTGAGCACAAATTGGGCCATATTTGGTATATTGACACATATGTGGTGCCATATTGACACACCTGTCTTAGACTTTTGAACCAAAATATAGCCTTACATGATATAGTGAAGTCAATATGAGGATTAAATGAGATGATCCTGCCAGAATATCTGAGTGCACTGGATCATGTCTGTCGTTTCACGCGAGCAACCTTGACTTTTTTTTCCAATCACATGATAAAATGTAATCCCCGGTTACAAAGTCCTGAATGTCAAGGGCCAAAGGGATTTTATGAAGTAACTCTTTACCTAAAACAGACAGCAGAGGAGCACACCCACGTAGCATTATTGACGAATATTGATCTTTTGTATGGGCATCACCATGGAGATTATAACAGAGGAATGTTGGACAGATAAAGGAACAGGCCATAAATTCCCCCGCCCCCCTCCAGTGGTTACAGTGTTAGATGATTAGCAGTGCGAGTGATGAAAGTGAGATCAAAGGTAAAGCAGTGAAAGCAGGTTGTAATTTAGAATAGTGCACACTCTGAGAAAAGGCAACCAATGGAAATGCAAACACTGCATGTTTCCTCCATCCCCTCTCCTTTGTCCTCGGCGACATCGAAATGTGAAAATGCTCCACTAAGTCTTCATTTCGCTGAATGTTTGGAGGCCTTAATCTCACTCTGTGTGTTTGCAAGTATGCTAAGAAGCAAAGTCTTCCCTTTGCTCTAATCCACTTATTTTGTTTCGCTCCACTGTTCGAGGTGGAAAAGTGCCGAGACGGCAACGCTTTGCCCTCTCTGTCTGTTTGGCCCACAGAGCTTTACCTGCTGAGCGCCGGGACTCACCGAGCCTGAGGGGACTCTGTTGCTTTAACCCCGTCCCTAAGTATGTCCCTGGCCGGGCACAAAAGCCATCTGGGGTGCAGCTGAGAGCTTTAGCAACAAAATAACTCTTTCAATCTGCACTCCGCATGGTTCTGACTGCGGGGCGTTGAGGTCGCCAATACCAAAACTCTTACCGGACCTCCTCCTCTTTCTCCTCCACCCTTCTAATCCCGGCCTACATGACTGACTCTGACTGAAAGCCCCACACGCCAGAGGTGGGAGCCAACAGCACTGTGAGACTCAAAAAAGACCACCTGCTCATCAAACTAAATTGCACTCACTGAAGGCAATGGGGGGATACAAGGGGAGGGAGAATGAAAAGGAGTCCAAGAATAAAAAGAAAGACAAGTCACTGCTCTCCCTCTGTGATCTTGGCAGACAAAAGAACAAATTGCATTTACGCATCACGGCACCCGAGGGTCAAAATCGACGGAGTCCCACTCAGTGTTGTTTGTGTGCGAACATGTTGATGTCGGTTCCCACAGGAGAGGCAGAGAGGTGCACGGGCCTTCCTCTCTGCCTTTCATCTTGCCTTCTTTTGTATTCCACTGCACGTCCGTCTGTTGTCCCTCCACTCTATTTGCTAGAATTGACTGTTATTATTCCAAACAGCATTATCCTTATTAATGCCACAGGTCTGCGGACATGTGCACTCCCAGGGAAGCCGGGTCTGGACAGAGCTGCAACCAATCTCCCTAGATAAAAGCTTAGTGGAGAGCTGTATGCAAGCCAGACAGCTCGGGCAGGCCTTCATCCTCGCTCCTTGTTCACCGAGAGAGGTACGACTCGTTCAAAGACTAAGATACGGCTTTAATCTTGGCACTTTCAGACAGACGCAAACATTTGAACCCAGGACCGCTCGCCGCAAGGCTATCAGAAGTCACTTTGGGTTGTTACGTGCAAGTCGGACCAAACCGCATTAGTGTGAGATTTGAAAATTCGACATAAAAAAAACATATGTGTAATGACGAGAGGAGACACTGAAGTGGAGGTTTTGAATATAGCTTTGAAAATAATGAAACTTTATAGGGTCGCCTTCCGGCTCTACACCGCGGCTTACGCTCACAGCTATGCACTTGGAGCTGAGGCCATTTCCCGAAGTCAGCCATGCGTGACAAGTTATTTTAAAGGTGGTGTGGAGAGCTGACGTGTGGCCAGGCCGGGGCAGGGCAGCGGTTGGGGTCTCGGCTTAGTGCCTCAAGCCCCTCGCTCCAGTGGTCACACAGCATCAGCTCCTGGCCTCCGAGTCCGGACACTGATTTATGGGACAGGGGGATTACCATCAAACCAGGCATGAGGACCACCCAGATGGTGGCACAGGATGACAGCCGCGCAAACAGCCACACAGGCACGCATGCATGTACCTATATAAAGTACAGCTACACACGTGCTGATTCATGCACCTTCACACACACACACACACACATGTACACAGAGAGCCACAAAGGAAAAAGAGATCTCGGTATTTGGGATTTTTGATATTCAAGATGACTTTCTGGATATAGCTGAGCATGAGGAGCCGCACGTGTGATTCGTGATGGCTCCGCTAACCACTCGAGGGCAGTGGGCGGGATCGGCACGAAGAGACTCCCTCATTACAGCAAAGAAAGGGAGCAAGCTCCGCCCATCAGGGATCATTCATATGTTCCTGGCTAATTTTGCTCAGTCAAATCAATCTATTTATTTATTCTCTCACTTTTCCAGGATTACAATGGATGCTTTTTTCCTCTTATAAAGAAGAGCAAGTTTCAAGCCTCAGGCTCGGACTTGAGACGAGCCTGACATTCAACTTGATCATGATATTTAACAATTCAGTTTCAATTTTTCCCCCAATGCGCGTCCGGGCTCCTCTCATTTTCACTGGAAACGCGTTCGCCACCATCCCTAATGCTTTTCCACCGAGTCGGTCATCCAAGGAACGGGAACATGTGCAAATACGCTGAGCGAGGGAGGAAAAGGGGGAAAGGGAGGTACCCATATTTCTCACTTGCCAGGGCACAGCACAAATCAACCTCGAGGCACCGACCGGTGGGATGAGCCCAACAATAAGAGTCGGTGACAAATCGGACGCAGTGCATTCCTTGGGCAAACACTCCAGCTAATAAAGGGAGACAGGTAGGCAAACACTCACCTGCCCTGAGCTAATAACGCATGTGAAGGCAACACACAAACAGACACAGACACTCGAGCACTCGAAGTATGTTGGGACGATGAAGGGAAGCGGATCGCGCAATGTTTAAAGATCTCAAAAGTAGCTTTCACAGTGAATAAATCATAGTTCACACAATAATGGGACAGCGCTGTCAGTTTGTGTTGTATTCATGTATTATAATGTGTTAACTATCATGTGTGACCTTTCCGCTCTATTTAGGGTTTTGCTCAAACTGCATAGCAACAATAAACTGGACTGAGATCATCACAATAGCTGCAGGATATCAGCATCTCATACAGACAAATATTTTATAATTACTTACATATTGTAAACCACATGTTGGTTTGGCCCCACAAAAACTCTTTCTGACTGGGTGGCAATGATTAAAGGTCCAGTGTGTGAAACTTTCTAATTTCTATTGGTAGAAATGGAACGTACAAAATCGTAATAATGTTTTGAATTTAAGAAGTAAGTCTTAACATTTCCATGGGTCCTTCCTACAGAGGCCACCATGTCTAAAACATATGGCCCTTGGGCCAAAACCGGCCCGTCAGAGAATCCAATCCGGCCCGCGAGATGACTTTGCAAAGTGACAAAAAATGTCTCAATCAAAGTAGAAAATAGTAGCAAGCAAACTGTTCATGCTGGAGGTTGTTCATATTTTTCAAAACAGTAATGTCCCCAGCTTTCCCCAAAAGGCCTTTGCCTAAATGACAGCACCACTCTACTCAGTGGGACCCAACCGCCTCACTTCCTGATGATGTGACTGCCCTCCAGCCGTGTTTTGATTGGGCGGTAATAGGCGGAGAGGATGAAGAGGAGCGATGAGGAGGCGGTGACGGTGGTGGTGGTGAAGGGTAACGAGGAGCTGGCTGGAAGCAGACGCATGAGAGAAAACAAATTCCTGCCACATTGCCATGGAGATGAGTCAACAGCGGGTCGGGGGCCGGGGGTGGGGGGGCTGCGGGGCACAGGCTGACCTGCTGTAGTTAACAATTCATTCCCGTATCCGGCTCCCAAATGATTGGGCAAACACGGAGTGCTGCGGAGTCAAAAGGGCTCCGAGGGTCTAAGAGAGGGGCATCACCCTGGGGTGACATGCTGACAGGCGCACACTGGTTGGTGGAGAGCGGACCGGCGAGGGAAGGGATACGGGGTGCAAGTGGGGAGGGCGGATTGGGTGCAAGCGGGGATGATTGGATGCGGGAGAGTGGCCCAGTACACCGAGTACCACAGGCTCCGGCGCGTTCACAAAACATTATTGATGGCTGCGGCTTTGAAAAAGCTGTGTAATTAAATGATTTGAGTTAAGATGCCAATTTAAGGATGGGAACATTCTGTCACGTACACCTAAACAAAGCA
>JAFBJT010110636.1:1918-13261 GCA_016785325.1 Chascanopsetta lugubris | reverse complement strand
TATTGAGTTACATGTGATGTTGATAAAAATGGCATATTAATAATGAGATTGGTGAACTGGATGTTTTTATAAGGATCTTTGGGTGGTGTTGATAACACTTTGATATTAGTGATCCGGCTCACTTACCAAAAATAAAAGAAACCTTGCTTTGCCATGAAACATATCAGCTATAAGTCCAACAGGATTTAGAGCAGTCTGTACCACCTATCCCTATTGTGTGTCACTTTGGTGAAACTCTCCGTGACCATCTACGGTTCCCACAGTCTCTGGAGACTTTTAAGAAAATCTTATAGACTGTAAAAAAAAAAAAAAAATTTAAAGCCTTGAAAAGAAGGCTTTAATATTTAGTCGTTTCTTTATCATTACTATCACGAAACGTGACAGGGACCAAAACATTATTCACAATTGTGCCTGCACAGCAAATGAGAGTAGACGAATGGTTTGTGGGTCCATGTCTCTCTAATTAGAAACCACACAAGTCTCCCAGCCTGCCGGGCCCTTGGTAATGGGCTGAATTCAATGACATTAATGTAGATAATAAACTAACGTCCACAGATTGATCCGAATTGTCCCTGAAATTTGTTTCAGTCCTTTGTATTGATCTAAGCATGTTGCTTGAAAAGCACTAATTAATAATGATAATAAAGTTGTCAGAGATCGTTAACATCACTGCCTTTGCTTTATTCCTCCCTCCCTGTTTTCTTTCCTCTCCTCTCAGGGCAGTCATGCAGAACGGGTCACTCAGGTTTCCACTATGTGACTTTCGTAGCGTAGCTACTCGCAACCCTGGGAGTATATTTTGTAATGGAAGGAGATGTGAATGTAACTGTGTTCCACATGATTTATGACTAGATTCTTTATAATAAGCAAGCTAATTACAGGAGCCATTAAAATGACATGTAGTCAAACCAATTAAGTTGACTGGCTCTCTGAGTGTATTTCCTGTGGGGCCATTTAGGGTTCATCAGCAGTTAAGAAGCACAGTGATGTTATTGAAAAATACAGGGGATTATAGCCACAGCACGGGTACAGCATGTGCAGCTTTGGAAATGTACATAAATGGGGAGAATTTTTTTGGGATGGCAGAAATACGGTACAATTAGTGGTCACACATAACATATATAGGGCAGTTGGGATTGTAGAGCAGGTATAGGTACAACAGCTTCAGTGATTTTAATGCAGAACTGATCTATGACCTTTAGACATTAGACACTACAAATCATTTGGCTGTTTCTAAGGAATAGTATTTTTTGTAAATTATATCATCACGAAGAGCAGATATCATCAATGACTTTGGTAATGACTGTGTATTTGCACTTTTACACACCCGGGAAATACTCTCTTCTGAAGCCTTGAACACTGTCATTTGTGTGTGTTGTGATTATGTCATATCATGTCATCTACAACCGCTTACCCAGTAATCTGGGTCGCAGGGCACTACCAGTACACATAGGGCCATTCGGGGTGCCAGTGACACTGCAGCTGGTTCCAAGTGGGATTTGAGCCCGTGACCTTTTGCTTCCAAAGGTGACAGCTCTAACCACTGAGCCACTGCCACCCCGTGTTGTAATTATATTTATTTCCATATTGTTTCCCCCGGTGTCCAAACGCTGAGATATTTCACTGTACCTCGATGGTCTTATCTTCATTGGATTGTGTTCAGCATGATGGAGGAATGGAATCAGATCAGACAAGACACAACGTTCTTAATCGAATAGTAAATAGGATCAGGTAATAATGTTAGGAAATGATAAAGAATAATAAATAAAATAATAACTCGTTCTGTAGCACCTGATTATTGTTTCGGTTAGACAAACCTGTTTGCATGTCATGTGTGTTAGTCACACAGAAGAAGGCTTGAGGAAGCAACAATGTTATTGTTTGTTTTGTCTTTGTCCTGCATTAGTCACACTATTAACGTTTTTCCAATTCCATCATAAGAATGTTTTGGTTGTCACAGACTTTTGCTGTGCTAAAAAGCAGTGCCGCTTTCTCTCCGCTTGTACCTCCACCAGTAACATCTGGAACTCTTTACTAGTTCAACCTCAAATTCCATCCCTGCCCATTCGAGTGGCTTGGACATAAGGTCAGTCGCCTTTAAGGTGCAGTGTATACGATTTCTGTCTTTTTTGTCACTTCTAAAAATATTATAAAACAATTACATACAGACATTTTTATGAATTTACAATTATGTAAATGTCTGTACTTTTTCCCATTACCCTCAAATGAACTATTAAATGTATATTAACATGAGAGGAGGGTCTTCTCCATGTGGGCCACCATGGTTTTACAGTAGCTCAGAGTGGCCATACAGAACATCTTTTGAGTTTGAACAACTGAAGTCTACCATAGGTTCTCCTGCATGGCCAAGAGGGATTAGGGTAAGGGTTAGGGTTAGGGTTAGGGTTACAGGGCAAATTGTGGGCCTGTCTCTTGTCTCCGTCTTGCCCGAACCCTAACTCCTCCTACTTCTTTTCATTCAAAAACGGGCAAAGAGGCGTAACACACACAGAGCTGTGGGTCGGCGTGTGGGGCCGTCACCTCAACTGCAATACGTGCCAGGTCGGCTCGGGTGTCAAGAGACCATGCCCTAAATTATGCGTAATTTCAAACATCGATAAAATAGAAATGAGACCGTACAATTGTCGCGGTAACACATGTGACTGATCGAGACCAAAACTGTAGTTTGTACCGGACTTTAAACATGTTTCATTCACCTCTGAAGCTGACGATTTTAACATGGAAGTCTATGGGTATGTGCTTTATCCGTCTGCACCGGAGGTTGCCCCGCAGTCGATTCCCAAACAATATGGAACACAGGGTGAACTCTATTCAGCAAGCAGTCTATATTGGGTTCGTTCAGCTTCTCAAGTTCAAACATGAATGTCACCAAACCTCCACGCTGCACCTTGGAACCTTCTGACAATGTAATATCATGACAGCGCTGCACTGTGACTTAGTGTGGTAACAACAGAGCTTCATACGGTTTGTAACATGGGTGGTACTCTACAATAAAACATGGCCTTATTGTGGTGTCAGAGGTAGACTGTTTCATTTATCCTCACGCCATCGTGTCACTCTTCACCCTTCTGTCTGTAACCTCTTCTCATTCTATTCTTTTATTTCACTCTCTCTCCTGTTGTCCACTCCGGGCCGTACACCTGTGTCTCTGCTTGGTGCTTTGTTCTGGCGGAACAGGAGAAAAGGAGGGGAGGGTGCGAAGGAGCTGCTGTGTGAAGATAAAGCTATTTGGTTCTGTCACTAGTCTCCCAGTCTCCCATTGAGGACGGATGGGGGGGAGTTGAACAAGCGTGGGGAGCGATGGAGGAGTGGAGCGCTCCATCCATCATGACTATGTGGGACTGACACAACAAAAGATGGAGTGCTGGCAGAGGCCTCTCGGCTGCGAGGGGCCGGGGAACTCGAAACAATATTTTTTGGCGCCTGTCAGGCTGTCCAATAAAGGAGGTCGATATATGAACTATCTAGCACTGATGTAATGCGCCTCATAAATCTGCTTTAATTACTCAGCGTGGGGACAGCCAGTGGGAGCCCGCGCTTGGATTTATGGCGTCTCCGCTTGGCATCTTAACGACTCTGTGCTTTTAATATCATTACCCGGTAATTTATTATGTTGCCGGGGTGCGCACCTAAACCTTCAGCATAACTTTTGTTTATTTATGTCTGTTTAAAGGCCACTTCAGTGACAAGCATTTAGCACATTTCAGTCGGACTTTAATCATTTGTCCTAATGAGGCCATTATGCAGCAGTGTCCTCTGGCTGGCTCAGACTGTGGCTTGACGATTCGGGCCAAGCCCTGGGAAGCTGGTGAGGTGGCAAAACACAGTCTGCCGGGTCAGGGTCTTGAATAGTTCGCTGCTCGCTCCAGCACTGCTCCGTGGGAGGCTGGACGCTGACTGGCAGCGTTTAGTTCTAGGAGTTCTCCTTCACGCTGGCAGAAAATGTCTCCGCTCTTTTTCTTTCTCCCTTTGCCTGTTTAAAGGTGCGGTGTGCAAAATGTGGTGACATCTAGAGGTGAAGTTGCATGTTGTATCCATCACCTCACACTCACCCTTCTGAACATGCAGGAGAACCTATGGTCGACTTCAGTTGTCATAAAGGTGCCAAAAAGTGTTTTAGTACATCCACTTCTACTACAGTAAAAACATGGCGGCCTCCATAGAGAGGAACCCCTCATGTAAATATACATTAAAGGGGCAGTGTGAAAGATTAGGTCATTTTTGTCACTTCAGTAAATATTACAAAACAATTACACACCAACATTTTCATAAATATATAAGCACCTAAATGCATTATTATTTCCCATTACCCGTAAATAAGCCCATTAATGTATATTTACATGAGGAGTGGGGGATTATAAATTCATGAAAATGTCAGAATGTAATTGTTTTGTGATATTTTTAGAAATAAATGACAAAAATGACCACAATCTTACACACTGCACCTTTAGCGATGAAAAGCATTTGCTGTTCCTTCTCACTGTTCCAGGTCCTACTATTCTGTAGTCTTTGCCCTAACTTCCCCCAATGTATCCTCTTCTGCGTCTCACTTGTCTGACTGCAAAGAAGAGTGAACAGAGGGAGACGGAGGAGGAGTGAGACGAGGGTGTAGGGCTGTTAAAAAAAATGAATGTGGGGTGAGGACAGGCTGTCATGTCATGCTAATGGTTACCAGATCAGGCTCCGTATCATACCCAGGCGATGGCCCGTCTCACCCGTCTCTTTAATGCTAACTGCTAAATGCCTGTGCAACCACCGGCGACAGTGACATATTGGTTTTGCATCCCCCCGCAATCTGATACCTCTGAGTTTGCTACCATACTAAAGATTTGATTAATGATGTTCCATTTGGAGCCTGTAATTGGCTGCGACTGGAGCACGGAATAATCAGAGGTTGCTATTCAGAGCGGTGAGCGAGCAGAGAGGGAGAGAGAGAGAGAGAGGATAGACGGCAGCGATTCTAACGAGCAAGCCAGTTAATTAAGTCTGCAGCACGGTGGCGACAGTTACTGATGACTCCTATGACAATTTGCCCCTTCTCCCTGACACCTTCGCCTCGTGCAGCTGCTGATACTTTCATTTCAACCTCTCACACATGCAGAGCCAACATGTGGTGAGGTGGTGACATGACATTCACAGACGACTTGTGAGTGTTTCTTCCACACAGGAAGTGTGCACAGGTACATGGCTTTTTGTGACTTTTAAAATGGTAAAGGTTCTGTATTTATAAAGCAGAGCTTTGTCAAGTCTTGGACGACCTCTCAAAGCGCTTTACAGGACAGTTTACATTCACCCAGTCACACAAACATTCTGTCCATCTATTTGCAGCGCTTTGTATCTATGAGAACATGGGACAATGTGAGGTTCAGTGTAAGGACACCTCGGCATATGGAATCGGGGGATGCAGGAATCGAACCCTCGACCCCGCTGGTCAAAGGACAACTCCCTTTTAGATGTGTCCTGCATAGGATCTCTGGATTATCGAGTCCAGACTCTCCAGTGTTTGCGGTTCACACATGAACAAGACAGTGAGAGGTTCTAAGGCCGGACCTTCAACCACTTGTCCAGTTTTCTGGGTCACAGAGTATTTCTAGCAGCACACACAGGGCCATCGGGGGTATCAGTGTCACTGTGGCAGGGTCCGAGTGGGATTCCAAAGGTGACTGCTCTAACCACTGACTGAATATGTTCACTGACTTTTTTCGTATCAAATCTGATTCTAAACGATTCTCCACATGGTTATATAATAATGTACCATGCATAGGCCATAGTTCACACCTTAACAAGGTGCTTCAGCTTGATTCTTGTATGTCAACATGCGTGCCGCTGTGCATTTACACCACTGAACCACTAGTAGCCGCAGAGCAGAAACTGTGGCATTCTAAACCAATAGTCCCACTATTATTCTAAACTAATCGTTTAGAATGCGAGAGTATCGGGTGACTGCCACCGAAGCAGGGTGTGGCTTCAACGGGCATAAATTGGCATATACATGTTTACTCTAGTTCTCAGAATTTGATGTTTCATATTTGTCACACTCCAGTTTGAGATGGTATAAATACTTAATTTTTGATTCGATCAACACTGTCTCTCAAGACTGAAACACTAATTAAGGTTTTGTGCAAAACTACTTTACAGAACGTGAGCAAATGTGTACGTCAGAGAATTCTGGAAATGTCCGAGACATTTGATTTTTCTTCTTGCTGTAGTTACATGAGACATCTTCCATTTCGACAATGGACACAACAATCACCAGACTTTCCAAAATCCAGGGGAAAAAACGTGGTTCTTGGCCTGGCTGAAGTAATTGCGAGTCAGTGGTTACATTGTGTGTGTGACAGCTTATTTAGCTGATGGCTGTCAACTGAACTGTAAAACAGCAATTAAATGAGTGTGGAATTCATCAGGCTCATGTCGCAGTTTTGTCTCCTGGCATCGCTCAGTGACACAACAATACCTTCCCCGACACACAATCAATCATAAGCAGTCCCACAGTCAAACTGTTGTGTCTTTATTAAACACTGACATTACACCAGTGCCAGGGAGCCAATCAAGGCCAGCAGCGTTATAAGAATGATGGTTATGATCGTAGACCTGCACTGTGTGGAATAACTCATCCAATGTTGCCTGTTTGTGATTACTTTGCAGTGAGTTGAACATGAATTGTAATAAATTGAACATTTGCTCAACTCAGAATCAGTTTCTAGGCTATATCTCTATCAACAAACAACACATTTACATGCACAACTGAGTTACAGAAAGAAAGCTAGACTGGGACATTTAACTGAATCACTGCCTTTATAGCATATAGAATATATATATATATATTAGTTTCATATAAAATGGACTTTGAGACAGTAAAAAGGCTTATTCAAATTGTGATGAGGATACGTGCTTGCATGTGCATCTCATTGTAATCAAAGTTTAGTCTTATGCATGTCATTCACTTCTTGTGTTCTTCTCGCCTTTGTCTTGACGTCATTGGTTTCACTTATTGTTAGAGTACGCTGCTCAAGGACACTACAACAGTTTTTAACATCTATAGATTTGTCTCAGATAGATCTCCCGTCGGGCTTTCATATGTAAAAACCACTGTGTGGAAATTTCCAAATCCAATTGACCTATCGCTAAGGCCAATCACATTCCTTGTTGCAGCGCAATGCACTCAGACATCCTGCTCCTGTTGCTGCATAGAAACACGTGGGAAAACTCTCTGTTTTGCTCCAGTTTCACAGACATTTATCACATTAATACCTTGATAAATGGTCAAACGGTGTTCACGGTGTAAGTGCATTACCTCCACCAGATCGTCTGAAAGGCTAGAAAATAAAGTTTCATTCTATTCCCTAAACTTCACTTAAACAGAGGAAAGTGTCTGCTATGGATTAAACTGTGTGGCAGACCACACTGTCAGCTCAACGTGAGGATCAACACGGATGTTTGGATTTGTTCTGTAGGGCGACGTAGTTTTAGCCAAGTATATGCCGGAAATGTCACATATAACATAATCAATCAGACTATTTAATGCTACAATAATAATAAATTACTTTGAATATCTGAATGAATATATTTGTGTCCTGAGCTGATTTTTTTCATGTTAAAATGAAACAAATGTGTGTATTGGTGTCCTCATGAGCAGGTCAACACAAAAAGCGGATGGAACTCCACCAAATATGACTGCACCCATAGCCTGTTGTTACTGGGACACCGTGACTTTACGTGTCTGTGTGTGTGTGTGTGTGTGTGTGTGTGTGTGCAAGTGAGTGGAGGTGAGAGAACAGAGGTGATGACAGCAGTTGAGTGCTGTGTTTGAAAAGAGGAGGAGGAGGAGAAAGAGGGGGAGGAGGGGGAGGAGGACAATGGGCGGAGTCACTGACTTGTTGAACTGATGCTGACCCTAAAATAACCCTCTGATCTCACTGTGACCCTGCACTGGACAAGCAGGTTTTAGAGCAGACTATACTATCACACCATAGACTCAGAGAGGGATGTATAATATATATATATATATATATATACACATATATGACATAAAATGACATTTGATTGTCACTCAGTTGTTATTCTTCAGCGGACACAGAATAAAGGCCTCCTCATCATCTGAACTCAGACAGCTCTTTCTTTGTCCACCTCCTGAAGTGTAACACTACCGTCAGAGAAAAAGGTTTACATCCTCGTGTCATTTCATCTGTGAGACTTGAAATGAAAAATAATAGAGGTAAAAAATGTGATATGATTAGCAAGATTCTCATTCAATTCAGTTTACGATTTACCAGTGTTCACCGTCGACACATTATCAAAACGATGCACAGTTTCAAAATCCACAGTAGCTGAGGTAACTTTTGGAATGTTGGATCTGGAGAGTCAAACTCATTTTCACCAAGGGCCACATGAGCATTATGACTGCTCTCAATGGGCCGATTTTCATTGTGGGACTAAATGTAATTACTACTTAAAGGTACAGAGTGTCAAATTTGGCGACATCAATGGATGAAGTTGCATTTTGTATCTAATACCTCACCCTCACCCTCCTGAGTATGCAAAAGTTGTTTATCACGGGGGGGTTGAGATTATAAATTCATAGAAAAGTCAGCATGTAATTGTTTTGTGACAAACATAATCAAAATGTTCCACACAGCACCTTTAACATATTGTCTTCATATCTGACTATCATTTTGTGAGAATATAAACACACAGATCATCGGAAATGTCTGCTTTAGACTTTTATTTCTAGACAATCAGATGCCTCTAAGCTTCTCGCGGGCCACATGAAATGATCGCACGGGCCATATTTGGCCCAGGGGCCACAAGTTTGACACATGTGAGTTAAATCTTACCATAAAATCATCAAACTGACATTTGACCTGCACTGACAGTAAAATGCCCACAGCAACAAACATGTTGTCTCACACACAAACCAGCCAGATCATTTCAGAAAAACGTGGAGTTCAGTGCAGGTCAAAGTGATCCGCAAACACTGTCACCCAGGTTTCACATTCTGGTTCTTGTGCCAGTGCATTTTACTGTGGCTCTAACAGAATGGGGGTGGGGGTGTCCCTCTCATTTCACCAGACAGACTGGGCTCAGTTGGAAAAGGTGCTTGGTGTCGAGTTCATTTATAAAGGGGATGATTTATAGTCTAATTGCCCCTCTTTAAGGAAGAGGGCGCAGGGAGGAAGGGAAAACATTGACACACATCTCAAGGGAGTTTCACAATTGACAATTGCAAGTCTCATCCCCTTGAGACTCGTCACCAAAGGTGCTATTTGGTCCACTTCAAACAAACCCTAGTCCACTTCCACAGATAGTTTGGTTTGTTTGGAGTGCTGCAAACACTCATTCCATCTCTAGTGTGGACCAAACACGCCAACTCTGGTCCGCCTGAAAACAGGGGTTCACTTGCAGGTGAACTTTACTGTGGTTGACTTCCAGTGGGAAATGACAACAGACTATCCAGCGACACCAAAATAAAAACAGATAACTCAAGAACACATAAATCTGTTGAGGCTCCGTTGTTTTGTGGTACACAGGCCGGCTGAGAGGGGTGGAATTCCAGTTTCAGTCCTGGCCAATCAATGGGCAGGGTTTTCTTCTTCCTCATGCTTCTTTTCATCCTGGTCAGACATCGTTTCGGTCCTGAACCAGCAGCTGTTGTAACTGCACGAAGTTGTCCGTGGTGTTTAGTCTGCTTTTAACGCGCAGTGTGAAGGAAAACTGAACAGAACCAGCCAATTGAACTGAGTTCCTATCATCCCAGAGTGAATGCACCCTACATATCTCGAAAACAGACCCTCGTGTCCCACACACACGCACACGCACACGCACACACACACACTCACAAAGATACAAACACATTGAAGGAAACTCCCCAACTCTCCCACACTGGGACTAATCCAGGGTGACAGTCAGTTTACTGCTTGTCACAGTGGTGAGGCTTCTTACTGTTATTCAAGTGTTTCATGTAGGTGACAGACTTATTTACTCTTACACACAGCAGCGTCTCATAGTTTTACCGTGAAGTGCTACAAGTAAATCATGAAGCTGTGATCAGACGGAGTGTGGAAGCTGGAGGGACTGCAAAAACTCAAGCATGGGGACATGGACAACGGTTATATGTCTGTTGTTGTTGATGTGGTTTATAAAGCATTAGGAATATCTTGCAAACACATGCGCACGCACACATGCACACACGCACACACACACACACACACACACACACACACACACAACCACGCACACAAACGTGCATGCACATACACACCGAATCTCCTGCAGCATGCAAACTCTAGAGGGAGAAATTCTGAACTCGGCGAAGGGGAGATTCTATGAAGCACATGTAAAACAGCTTTGAAACCACATCTCACAGTTTCACCAGTTCCAACAAGCCTGATCTGATCTGTCAGAATGGAAACATGAATAACCATCATCAGCTATGTAGTCACTCTCCTCTTTGTGAGGAATGCATGACAAGAAACAGCAAATAAAAAAAGGATAAACAAACACCAACAACACTTGTATTGTATTAAGTTATGTGGACCCTAAGAAGAAAAGCAACGACCATAGTGGCAGCTACTGGAGATACAGAGAAATAACAATAGATAACTGTTTAGGTTCAGCCACAGCAGGCAGCTTAAAAATCATAAAACTGCCGATATATGTTCTGCCCAGGACAAAACAGCAGACGCATAAAAGGTGGAATGAATGTATTCATTACTAACATTCATTCAATAAAATATTGTAGAGTCGCACATAATTCATCCGTATTTTGTCAAAGAGTTGTTTTTCCTCTGTCACCCATGACTAAAATCGGGCTTCTAATTAAGCATGAGCTTTGTCACTCGAAGTGCCTTAAAAACAACGAACAAACTGACACTGGCGGTATTTTGTTTATCGAATGCGCTGTTAGAATGACTCATATGAGCGCGTAGTCCAAGGAACTGGCCGACACACTTGTTTTCGGGCACCGACAAAACAGCTGGGGAGGGAAACAAAAGCGTTCCCAGTCACTTCCCGGTCATTCTCCGCCTCCATCATATTGTTCCGGCGAAGCAGTGGGCGTCAGTGGGCTGTTCTCACACTGCTGCTGAGTTATGGGTCTGGTGCTGCTGAGAGACAGACAGACAGACAGACAGACAGACAGACAGACAGACAGACAGAGGGAGGGGAAGAAAGGAGAGGAGACCAACGGAAAGACATTGTGGATGAATGGGCCTTGATAGCTTGTCTCCTTCTTTTCCTGCCTGTCTGTCTGCTGGGCTATGGTTCTGTGGTGTGCCCCCCCCCCCCTACCCCCCCACTCAACCCCCCTCCCCCCCCCCCCCC
>JAFBJT010110635.1:19424-46924 GCA_016785325.1 Chascanopsetta lugubris | reverse complement strand
TGAACCAACCCTTCGAATAAAACGCTGACGTCGACGATCAGTCGACCTCCTGACGTCCTGATGACGACTCGACAGTTTGAATTCCAGACCATAGCTTCTCCTGCGTGTTCAGAGGGATGAGGGTGAGGTGATGGATACAACATGCAACATCGCCTCTAGATGTCACCAAATCTTACACACTGCACCTTTAATCAGCCCTTTAAAAAGTCGTAACCAGACAAACCATAGAAGCGTCTGGCACACAGCTGCAGGAGAAGCATGATACATAGTGCATGTGACCCTGCGTTCGTATAATCAGGTCTCCGTAGCCGGCGGGCTCAGCCCTCAGTGCGCCTGAGCCCGTGGGCTAACCAAAGCGCTTAAGTCGTGTTCTGTTGTGTCTGCGGACATATGGCTCACTACCCGGAGAGCACAACGCCGCCGGTGGCTGCCAACGCAGTGTTCAACGAGCCGCCGTCGCTGCAGTGATGCCTGGTGGTGCACTTAATGAAGTACAGGCTGAATGAGTGGGGGTATATCGATCTCCCCTCTAATGGGTGATACACACACAGAGCATGAGCTCATTATATTCTGCTGCGGAGACGACGCAGCGCAGGAGTGTTCTGAACGTGATGCACGTCAACATCAGGACGATGCCTCGACAGAACGGAACGTGTGCACATTTAGATTCACAGGATGCAGATTCCTGGTTGAATCCTCAGCTGTTTCGCGTCTTGAAGGTGCAGAGTGTGTACGATTTGGTGACATCTAGGGGTGAAGTTACATGTTGTATCCATCACCTCACCCTTCCCTTTCGAGCATGAAGGAGAACGTTCAGTTGTCATTGAAGCTTAAAAGATGTTTAGTAAGTCCACTCAGGGCTTCTGTAAAAACATGGTGGGCTCCATGAAGAGGACCCACTCCTGATGCAAAGACACATTAAAGGGCTAAATATATACTTTTTATTCAGGCTACAGATAAATGGACCAAAATCTTACACACTTCACCTTTAAAGAGTCCATCAGTGGAAAGGCTATAAGATAATATATATATATTTACATTGCCATTAGTGTATAATCACTTGAATGTATGAGTTGTTGTTTTCACGATACAACTACAACACCTTTACCTTTATTCTTCAATCGAAGTGGAAAATTCCACATTACTATCCAGATTGACATACAAGTTCCATATATGCCTCATATTTTCAATAAAGATCTAAATATCATTTCTTGACACATTTACAAAAACGTCTTCCGCAAAAAGACTTTGTAATTGAAATGAAGTGTTAACGCCTCTACAGACACTCATACTAACATCACAGAACCAAAGCCCTGTGTGGAAGTCGCCGGTGTAGTGGCTTCACCACACCACTCGGCATGGAATCTCCTCTCCGCAACAAAGGTGCTGCTGTCCTCATCTGACGCACACACACACACACACACACACACACACACAGGCCCTTAATCCACACCATAAGTGTGTTTATTGCTCAATCGTTAGCCGTGCGCGCCGCTCTTTTACATTCTGCGTCGGAGTCCAGAGACCTGGTGACAAGAGCCTGCATTCAGCCACTTGACTGTGCTCATTTACAATCTGCTCCCCACGCTGCTGGACTAAGTGGTGACTGAGTGAGGCCTATTTTTAACTCGCCCCTGTAACTGGAGCACCGTGCTCTCTCATCAAAATGGGTAACAGGGCTAACCGGCAGGCAGGTATATAGTTGTCACTCCAGCACCGTAGATGGGCACTTGGCAGATTACATCTGTTTTCCGTCGAGCTATTTTCACTCGTCTTTTCTGAGGACAACACATTTGGATTTCGAACGGCAGCTCGACACTCGAGGGCTCCGGTCCAACATGATTCTACATACCCGGAAAAAAGTATTGGAACTATACATCCATACGTCTGTGGTTACGTTTGAAATGCACACAGCTCCTCCTCGCACCAGGTCTGAGCACGTGGTGATCAGCAGCCTGACAGCCATAATGCCGAGCTGAGACTGTGACCTGCCTGCACTGGGGATGAATGGAACAGATGGGCCTGTGGCTTAAGTGGGGAAATGACTCTGACGATGACTCTTGTGAAACCAGCGCACGTCATGCTCCTGCGCGCACACACACACACACACACACACACACACACACATATACATACACAGGTTTGCACATTTTTAGGACTTTACATTGACGTGTCATTCATACTGGATGGCTGGATGACCCAGAAATTAACCAGGGCCCACTCATTTCTAACCATAATGTTAAAGGTGCAGTGTGCAAGTCTACCACAGGTTCTCCCGCATGCTCAGAAGGGTGAGGGTGAGGTGATGGATGCAACTCCACCTCTAGATGTCACCAAATCTTACACACTGCACCTTTATCCAAACCATAGATTACATGTTATCACTAACCAGGACCCTCTTCATTGGGTCCAGGCCCTTTAGGTCCACCTGTCCTGAAAGGATCAGTATTAATGCTGCGAAAGGTCCTAAAAAGGCAACAAAACCATATGTACCCACACACACACACACACTGATCTCATAAGCTGAGTTTGGCTAAGTCTCGGCCAGATGGTTATAATTAGTAGACGTGACAGACGTCTCACCGTTTATGAGATATTTGTCTGTGCAGGTTCGTGCGTCTGCAGCTCGAGCTTTGTATTAACAGAGATGGTGGTTTTTCTTTGAAATGGCTTCGGAGGCATAATGCTGACATTATTATTCCTCTTTGCGCAGAGGCAACCAATCCCATAGAACGACACTTTGTCCTGAGCCTCGATGCTTCCTGCTGGAAATCTTTAAAAATAGAGCTCCGATGTATGGTGTCATTCATGGAGGGCGGGGTCACTTCCTTTCATTCAGGGAGGCTTTACTCCAACTTGAGTAAAGAGTATATTTCATGAGGACTCGTTAAGTTGCGGCCGAATCTACTCTTAGTAGTGCCCTCATGAGTATGAGTGCCGATGAGTGCGGCACTGTGCCTCATGTTTGGGCTCTATATTTAGACTGTTTGCTTAAAGATTGATCCTTTACATTCATCAGAAGCAGCTTGCAAAGATGGATGTTAAAGGTACAGTGTGTAAGATTTAGTGACATCTACTGCTGAAGTTGCATGTTGTATCCAGCACCTCATCCCTCCCATTCGAAGGTGCAGGAGAACCATGGTGGACTTCGGTTCACATTAAAGCCCTCTGTTGTCATTAAAGCTCCAAAAGATGTTTCGTACGTCCACTCTGGGCTATTTTAAAAACATGGCTGCCCCCATAGGGTGAACCGACTCCTGGTGTAAATATATATTAAAGGGCTAATTTTAGGGAGATGTAAAAAACAAGTCATACATTATGAAAATGTCTATCGAATTGTTTTGTAATACTCTCTCTATGAATAGAGGTGACGAACAATTACTGAAATCTTACACACGGGAGATAAAGAGTATGAATAACACAGAGGTTTGATTGTGTGTCTAACCACCATTATCCCTCTTGTGTTGTATTATACTTGATATTTTATTAGTATTGTCTTTTAGCCGATGTGAGCGGCAACGTGCAACCTCACAACTAGATGCAACTAAATCCTGCACACTGCACCTTTAAGGTCCAGTGCAACAGAATGAAGGATCTAGGCCACACTTTGAATGGATGGAGGGAACTCAAACAGAGTGACGACTGCAGCCTCCCTCATTCGAGCCTGTGATGGAGATGAGGGCTGTGTTGGTCTCTGACACCTGCTGCTCGCGTCTCAGTCACTCTGTCTCTTTGAAGCCCTAACGAGCCTCGCGCACATCAGTATGCGTGACGTCAGGCTTACATCAATTATGACGGTTCAGCAACTGAAATGACACGACGGTTATTTCATTAATCATTTCTTGCAATGAAATTTTTTAAAAAATATTGTCACCTGAATCTTACACACTTGTACCTTTTAAAATAGTTTTCGGGTGAAGAACCTTTATAATAATCAGTCTGAATGATCCATGTTCCTTCACCAGGAGCCGCGAACTGTCACTGTCTCCCACTTCCTCTGTTTGTGTAAACACATCATGTCACACATGGAGGAATTGGCCGAGTCCCAATTCTGACTCCAGATACTGACTCAGGATATGAGGATCAGTTTTCAGCTGGAGGCTCGTCCTTCCTTCCTCCGTCCAGGCTGCTGCGCTTTGAGCACACACACACACACACACACACACACACACGCACACGCGTTTGTTCTTCTATCTTAGTGCAGACACTCATTGACATAATGCGTTCCCAAGCCCCTTACCCTAACCTGAAGTATCCCATTGCCTAACCCTAACCTTTACCTTAACTTTAACCTTAACACACACACACACACACACACACACACACACACACACACACACACACACACACACACACACACACACACACACACACGCGTTTGTTCTTCTATCTTAGTGCGGACACTCATTGACATAATGCGTTCCCAAGCCCCTTACCCTAACCTTAAGTATCCCATTGCCTAACCCTAACCTTTACCTTAACTTTAACCTTAACACACACACACACACACACACACACACACACACACACACACACGGCACAAGTGCAAATTTCACAGTATTTCTCATACACAGGTTGAAAGAACAATACAATATGGCCGTGACACAAGAAAAAATATTTTGAAATTTTACGATGTTACAGAAAATATTTGAATTCTTTGTGGGCAATTGAACCACATGATAAGAGCTGAAACTTCTGAACTTAACTGAGTTTGACTCCCCTGATCTAGATAATCCATCGTCTTTGCCACTTGGATTAGTATTTTTTGTTAACTCTGCATTTCTGTTGCCACTCATCATATTTAAGAATACGAGTTCAGGTTGTGTGCGATTCAGCAATTCAGCTAGTGAGTGATTCAGGGCTCCGAACAACAACGTGCCGCTCCGCGCGTGTGGCGGTGTCACCGTGGGGTTGTGGCTGTTTTCATTAGTTTGATCCCACAGGTCAGAGGTGAGCGGCCAGGCAGGTGGAGAAGCCCAGTCAGCGTCAAGAAGACGGGCAGAGCTCCATTCACACTTTGTGCTGAACTCAGAACTCTGGCATTTTGAGCACAAAGACTTGGCCTGAATAGACCGGACAAACAAACAAACACAAAAACAAGCTGTTTTCACACAATGGCGGGGTGAAGTGAGGGCGAGGGTCTAGCTTGTTGTGCATCACAAAGGTGACAAGTTATGGAAAAGGTGACAGGTCCTTGCTGACTAGCGCCTGCAGCCTTATCTCCACACAATCACAGCTCTCTGGTAACAGCAGGGCTGTCGAAGTCATTCTCTCCGAGGGCCACATCAGCATCATGGTCGCTCTCAAAGGGCCGGTTTTACTTGTGGGACTTAATGTGATTACTACTTGGCAGATTGTAAAAGAACTGTCTTCATACGTCATTTTCATTTATTCAAGTCACAAATATTGTACATGCATTTACATACATGTGGAAATGTAAACACACAGAAGATATCGCCACACATAGAAAGTGTCGTGTAATTCGCTAGAGTTCACGGTCAATGTATGATTGAGACTTTTATTGTTAGACGATCGTGTGCCTTTAAGCTCTCGCGTGTCACGTGAAATGGCCTTTGCGGGCCACATCAGGGCCGCGGGCCACGGGTTCGACACATGTAGATTCTGCTGAATCAGCACAATCTGCTGCTTTATAAAGTAGTATTTGCAGTTTATGGATGCTTTTATCCAACGTGCCTTCATTAGAGAGGTGCTTCAGGAACAATGGGAACTCTATCTGTGGCAGCGCAGCGCAGCGTGTGTGTTTGTGTGTGTGTGTGTGTGTCTGTTTGGGGTGGGGGGGGGGGCTTAACACATTTCTGTTTCCAGTTATGCCTAAACCAATGCAGACACACAAACCCCCATGCATGCGCCATAGAAGTGAATTTATTAAACAGAGAGTGGGAGTTGCACAACTCAATCTCCAGCATTTCTGCTCAGTGCCACTTTGCACTTGTAATTGCAGAATGACGCATACACACAGATGCAAAAGCATAAGTGCTCACGGCCTTGCATAAAGGCCATGTGCATAGTACCTGTGGAGCAGCCTCCCACACATTATGTATTTCAGGAAGTTGAAAAAAATGTAGCTTGTATCCACAATGGTATGTAAAATACATGTGGTTTATTTCATGTGAAAGACAGTGTTTCCCCTTCCATTCCATTGCCTCTAGAGCTCACCAGGTCTTACACACTGCACCTTTAATGATAGATACTGCTGTGATTGTTCATCACAATGCACTAAAAGTCATACAGTACAATACACACATCTGAATGTAGAGCCGAAATGTGTTGCAGCTTATAATGGGATATTGAGGAAGTGCCGGGATGCAGCGTGAGATTGTCTGTTTTCCTGTGAAAGTGTTTCCGTGTGCTTCTCTTCTCCTGAGTGGACGCGTTGAAGGGGGGCATGGCCGTGCATGACTCTTCCACACCCCACAACAGTGTCATTGCGTCGCTATTAATGTGTCCATTATTGAGCAGCTCTGTGAGCCACACCACATCAATCGATGTGTTGTTGCAGGTCTAAAGTAGTGTCGCAGTGCTCGGGGCTCGGACCGTCTCGCTGGAACGGTGGTGACATCAAACACTCTGAGAACATCTTCAGCCCCTCTTCTACTATTTCTACTGATCAATGCCTCCATCCTTCGTTTTCACTGAAAGTGACTCAGCAGTAGATATGGCTCTTATGGGCTTTTGGTGTGTCACCTAAGTTTCTTTGCATTAGTCTACGTGCAGACAGTGGAACATCATGAGGCACATTGGACTCATTCGGTTCCCGACATGTTGGTATTTTACACGTTGGTGTCGGCCATGTTGGATTCCAACGCCGTTTCTGACAAGTTGGTATCTGACATGGAGGTGTTTGAGGAGATGGGGATGTTTGACACGTTGGGGTCTGACATGTTGATTTCTGCTGTGTTCTGACTCTGGGTGCCACAAGCTCCTCAGCTGGAAAGGTGTCAATGGCCTTTCTTGTGCGAAACTTTATGCCAAAAATGTTTTTCATTGCATTCAAATTCAAAATCAAATCAAAGTTTATTTATACAGCCCGCATCCACAAATCACAGTTTGTCTCACAGGGCTTCTCAGGGTGGGTGACATCCGCTGTCCTCAGACACTGTGTTGTTATATAACGTGACTGGGTCATGGCTCACAGGCAGCATGGCTGGGTTACATATGGCTAAATTACACGTCGGATGCAGACGGGACAAGCCGTGCTGCTAAAAACAGTTTATGGCCTCCAGTGGTAGAGGACTCTTCTGGTCTCAATGGTCTGTGCAATTGACATAAGACCAGGTTTAGTCTCTGACAGAATGGCTGTGATGAAGGCCTGTGCGTTTTCGAAAACATTTATAGCCACGAGCTCACTCCTTTTTTAAGAATAATGTCCGACTGGTTGGAGGGGGATGGGGAGGTGGGGCGTCCGCAGCCTGTCACCCTGCTTTCATGCTCGTCTCCGTCAACTCATTTGTTTTGCCGGGTTTGGAGAGAATGGTCGGTGCGGCCGTCGGCGCGGAAGATGGATGGTTGTGCAGGAAACCGCCCGTTCACACGCAGGAACGCTGCTGCTTGTTTTCACCGAGGCAGAGTGTGTGTGTGTGTGTGTGTGTGTGTGTGTGTGTGTGTGTGTGTGTGTGTGTGTGTGTGTGTGTGTGTGAGTGCAGAGCTCGCTCTCCCCGTGTGCCACACTGACCGCGGAGCTGTTCCACCGAGGAGACGTCAGACGCCAGGTCCTCCTCGGCGGATAGATGCGGCGCCATTGTTCGCTCGCCCACTGGTGTGAACGTGAGGAGCGAGCAGGCTGGTGGAGAGAGAATGAAATGATGGCAGCTCCCTCCCCTCCCTCCCTCCCTCCCTCCCTCACTCACTCACTCACTCATTCACCACAGCTCTGCACTGAAGCAGCTCATTACAAACACTGTTGTCATGAGCACTGTGTTAATATCGCATATTGATTCTCTGGGTTGTACCACTGCATTCATAATGAAGTGTGTGTGTGAGAGAGAGAGGGAGAGAGAGACGGAGAGAGGTTGGCCCCTCCCCTCTGGCCATTTACACAACAACTGTTTATGCAGGGATTGGCAATTATTTTTCCAGGGGGCCACATAAGAAACCCAGATTGCCACCAGAGGCCAAACAATCTTAGATTTATAGACAAACAAGGTTATATCGAGACCTGTTGTCATCATTCGATTACTTAGAACATCTTATTAGCTGTTTATTTATGTATTATCATCTGTATTTCAGTAACAATTAGTCCAAACATCATATTAAGAGACTCAAATCTCAAATGAATTGGTAAATATCAAATGTGTGTACAGTCCTGTGTAAATACAAACAATTCCACAATGCTCAGAAATGCAGAACATTTTAAAAGCAAATTGGACTGGAATCAAATAGGGATGGTCTTCTGCAGTGGGACTTTTATTTTGAAAGTTGAAAGCTGCTGCGGTCATGTAGACAGCAAGCGTGACAGAATCACACACACAGGAAACTGGAGCATTTCAAAATAAAAGCATATTTTGGCAATTTTCTCATCTCATTTTTTCCAGCCCCGTGGACATTGAACAACGGTGTGGCGCTGACGTGGCCCACAGGCCGTAAAATGTCCAGGTCTGCATTATTGGGATAATTTAGTGAGAGAGTGATTGTAAACCAAATGTACAGCTACAGGTCACTTTATTAGGTACAGCTTGTCCTGCACCAATGCTTCATATTAGGTTCAAAAAGATGGTGGAAACATTCCTCAGACATCTTCTTCCCTGTTGAGGTTCTGACATCGCACAGAGAGATCTGGTGAATGTGGAGGTCATTGGATTTTTCATTGTTATGAAACCAGTGTGACTTGATGGGAGCTTTGTGACGGTGCATTATTGTGCAAGGACGAGCCATTACCATTTTAGACACGGTCGGCAATAGTGAATAAAACAATGATAGTTGGTATCAAGGCGTGTTGTGTGTCATTAGATGCTCCTCTGTAGACCTTGGTAGTAATAACCGGTTATTGTTGCTCAAACCAGTCCAGCCATTCATTCCCATACATATACACATTAAAGGTGTGGTGTGTAAGAGTTTGGTAATGTATGTCACTTCTAAAAAACAATTACATACTGATATTTTCATGAGTTTATACTGTTTTAAATGTTGTTTTATTTTTCCATGACCCTTAAATGAGCACATTAATGTATATGTACATGAGGAGCGGGTCCTCTCTACGGGGGCTGCCATGTTTTGTCAGTAGCCCAGATTGGACGTACGAAACATCTTTTGAGTTTTATGGACAGCTGAAGGTTCTCCTACGTGCTCAGAAGGGTGAGGGTGAGGTGATGGATACAATATGCAACTTCACCAGTAGATGTCACCAAATCGTACACACTGCACCTTTAATTCTGTATATAGTGTGATGGTACCATGTCCACACATGATGTGCGGAGTAAAACGTGGCTTCGATGTACATAATGTTTGTCGCTCCGTGTGAGCGTGATATTTTGCAGGATGGTTTTCTGCACAATGTCTGGGCGCTGCAGTTAACAACCTTTGCCCAGAAACACCTACTCTCCCCTGTAGTTCACCTCTCAGTAATGGCCGTCATTTGTGTCCCATGGTCAGAAGCGCTCAGCTAATGACACAGTTTAACCATGAACAGAAATATCAAGCGTGTCCCTGCTGAGGTCAGAGCGCGGGCGGAGGGAGAAGGAGGAGGCCGCGTCGACCTTTCGACAGCGGGACTCTGAAAGCCTGCGCTGTCGTCCAGCGGGGGCGGACTTCAGCTATTGTTCCATGAACAGATCCAGGATGGAGGGAAAGGAGAAACGGTAACGGCCACACAGGCAGAGGAAGCTCTGCTGATGCTGGTTCTTGGTTTGTTGATTCAGTATAATTCTGTAATCCTGAGGACGTTTCGTGACGGAGCTGGTGTTTGGATTTAGAAAGTGTTTTCTGGCTTCTTATGCCCGTTGTGACGGGATTATCCTACAAGAATAATGTGTAGATTGAATAATCCTTTAATTAACTTTTAAATCACACCGGATATTTCCACCTCGTGTGCATCAGCCACTGCTGCCACTCATCGTTTTCATCAACTCTGCTTCACATTGCATCCACACCGAAAACAATGAATAATCAATGAATAAGTATGTTACCTGGGGCTGCTTGTATTTTGGTGTTTTTGGAATGGGGACTTTTCCCAGGTCTGTGCTGCATCGTCAGGCTCCGGTCACATGACCTCGTCAGCCACCAATAAGGTTCACAACAGAAACATTCAACCATTTCTTTGTTCGAGCTATTTTTGCGTGTGTGTCATGCTTCCACTTCCTGCTTCCTCATCTCAGAGTCAATGCTTTTTCAAATGCATCCATATTTTGCCAATAAGCAGTTTAACAAGACCAGCGACAGATGTAATTTGTCATTCCATTGTTTTCTGCAATGGGGACGAGGAACTCGTGCAGCGGTGGTCCAGTTTATTAACATCACCATCGCCACCTACTGTTTAGGAGTGTTAATAGACGGCGCTCCCATTTAAAGGCCTGTGACCCTGTGAAAACGGGTCCGCGACACACTGTTGGTTTGCGACCCACCCGCTGAGAATCACTGTCCGAGACGATAGAGATGCAACACAACACGTCATCTCTTTGCCACTTCATTGGTACTTGACCCATGAAATGGTACCATGACACACATGCACTTCAGCTGGTTGTTTGTGTGTGGACCAGAAGAAAAAAAGAATAATTCTTGTGATCTTTGGTGAGAGGAAGAAAACCAGGCCCCACTAGTGTGAACAGGAAAAGTGTCTCTGGAGTTCTTGTAAAATGTCCTAGTTTCCACATGTGCTTTCCTCCATCTTGACACAAACCTGAACCCTGATGGGCTTTGATGCCTTAAGTTGCCCTGGTTATGATAAATACACACACACACACACACACACACACACACACATACACACACGCACACACACACTGGGCCAACTCCATCCCAGGAGCCAGCCTCTCCTGCCTGCTGCTGCTGCTGAGTCGTCATAGTTTCCACTGTAGGTGGAAGCAGCAGAGCGTCCAGCCTCAATAGAGCCTCCATTCATTCATTCATTCATTCATTCATAGCGACGAGGGGAGGGAGGTGAAGGCCACTGCGGCGCCCTCCTGTAACTGCTGCCTTTCTCTTCGACTCCTCATGAATAGGTGTGAATGTAAAAGGTTCTGAGCGGCTCAGGGGCTGTGACACAGCGAGAGAGAGAGAGAGAGGGAGAAAGAGAGAGAGAGAGGGAGAGGGAGAGAGAGAGAGGGAGGGAGAGACCGCATTGTTAAGTGGAGGGAGACAGAGCGGTCTCTGTCTGTGGTCGTTCTTAATGAGATCCTTCATTGGAGTGTGTTTACTGTAAACCTCGTCTCACGAGATATGTCTAGAATGGACCGATGAGCAAGGGATTAAAAAGGAGAAGTGTATAATCCCGCACAATATGCTCACCAAGGGGATTAGAATTCGCTTTTCTCCTTCAGATCAGTTGCAAATTGGTTTCATGCATATGTGATGTCGGCTCTGCGCCTCATGTTGTGATTAATGGCTGAGGAACACGATGAGATGAATATGCGCATAGCTCCCATTTTAATATCTGTCAGCTGCTAAATCCCAGCCACAGGGGCAGGTAAATAAAAGAAATAGTCCTGTGATTATTATCTTATTATGTTCTTTTGGTTAGAAAGTTATTTTAACAGTGTTCTATTTATAGTCTGGCCATCCAGCTAGCACATCAAGAATACCTCTATTTCAAAGGCATAGAGTCATGTGATGTTCCTCTCTTGTAAGGAGCCAGTAACACACACACACACACACACACACACACACACACACACACACACACACACACACACACACACACACACACACACACACACACACACACATACACACACACAAACAAACAACACACATACGCATACACCCACATATCCCCATAACCATACAGCCATAAACACACACACACACACACACACACACACACACACACACACACACACACACACACACACACACACACACACACACACACACACACACACACACTCATAACAAGCCATAAGAGACACATTGTGAAGTCTGCTCCACTTGGCAGTCTGCCATCATCCCCGATTCAATGAAAATCTAATCTTCTCATCATTTTTTAAATCCACTAAAAGACTGATTTTTATGTTGTTGTTTTTTTTTATGTGTTTACCCATTTGTGCAACATTAAAATACATTTCTAACATTCCTGTCACTTTGCCAAGCGTTGTTTGCAGCTCCTCTAACAAACCATCCACCTCTGATGTGCTGCAGCCTCCCTCAGGGAAACAAAGGGGGAAGGTTTCTGCTGATTCAATCTGCTCAAATCTGTTTGGAGAACAATTCTGATTCTTGCATGTTGTGCAAACAGGGACGAGACCGGAGTCAGATAAACACCTTTTTTTACCTGAAGATTGAAATCACTGATATTCTTACTCACTGGAATTGACAGCGGGTCTTCAGCATCTATACACCAAGAATCTGAGAGAAGGGGTAGAAATATCAGAAATGACTGCAGAGGAACAGTGTCGTGTCCCACCCCTAGTGGACACATTTGAAATAGCAGTCACACCTATTGAAAAATTGCCATTAATGTCTTCTCATCTCTTCGGATCTCACTGAATGTAACTAAACCATCCCATTGCTTGTTGGACGCGGCATCATCTCTCTGCCATCGTAAGCATGATAATCATGAGGTGGATCATATCATAAGGTCATAGGAGGATGTATCTGGAGAAGCCCTCATAATGGGACGGTCTTTGCACTGCAGAGTTGGTCTGTGCATGCAGCCTCTGAAGGGAGGAGAAAGAAGCGAATAGAAGAAGGGAGTTCAGTCTTAAAGGTGCAGTGTGTACGATTTGGTGACATCGAGAGGTGAAGTTGCGTGTTGTATCCATCACCTCACCCTTCAGAGCAAGCAGGAGAACCCATGGTCTGTTGTCATTAAAACTTAAAGTCCACCCAGGGCGACTGTGAAAACATGGCGACCCCCGTAGAGAGGACCCGCGCCTCATGTAAATATACATTAATGGGCACATTTAAGGGTGATGGAAAAATAATAAAACATTTAAAACGGTATAAACTCATGACAATATCAGTATGTAATTGATTCATAATATTTTCAGAAGTGACAAGACTGACTGGAATCTTACCCACTGCACCTTTAACAACAATGAATTAATTAATAATAATATAAGCCAAAATGAAAAGAATCCCCATATGTGACTCAACCTATGCTGACTGAGCTCAGTGAAGTAAGTTTTGCGTTGGATGGGGGGGATCATCAGTCGCTCCTCGTGTCCCGTTGCATTGAATGTGACTCAGCGTCTCACAGCCCTGACTGTGGGGAACACATGACTCGGCAATTCACTTCTTAGAATCCAGCCTCCTTTGATTCCCACTGTTCCCTCCACGGCTAAGTGCAACCCTCGCTCACATGCTCCTCCTCAGGTGATGGCCACGCATCCGAGACCCAGCCGTCTGATGGAGGGTCATGGGACACGCCGATGGTATCTGCTCACAATGAGCCCGCTTGTTCAGTCCCAGGCCCGGTGGGCAGATTTGTATGGATCTGACTCAGCTGTGTAATTCACTGCTTCATGCTGCTTCCAATGTGACCACTGATCTCAGCTGCTTTCAGGCTCTTCAGCCGAGACTCAGATGGCGTTGGCTGCGGAAAGCTACAGTGGAAGTCATTCAGTTTAAAAATAAATAAATAAATAAGTGTCTCAGATGAAGTGCGGCTCGTTTAGATTTAGTTTATGGCGTCGCTCGACTGTTATTGGATTATCACAGAATGTTGACTCGGCAAATTGATGCGCTCAGATTCGTTTCCCACTTGACAGACTGCTTCATTTGATAAATTGCCTGCAAATAGACACACGCACACACGCACACACACACACACACACACACACGCACACACACACACACACACACTCATACAGACTCACACACAAGCAGGGTAAACATTATAGAAAAGTGCATTTAACCCTTGTGTGTAAATGAATTCTAAAACATTTACATACTCACATTTTCATGAATTTATAATCACCTCAATGTTTTATTTTTCCCATTTCCCTGAAATAAGCCCATTCATTTTTATCGACACAAGGAGTGGGTCCTCTCTACGGTGGCCGCCATCTTTTTTCTACGGTAGTAAAAGTGGACGTACTAAACATCATTTGAGTTTTTCTGACAAGTGAAGTTGACCATACGTTCTCCTGTATGTTCAGAAGGGTGAGGTGATGGATACAACGTGCAACTTCACCTCTAGATGTCACCAAATCGTACACACTGCACCTTTAAGGATCCATGATGAGTTTTCAGTGGGATTTTCTGTCTGGTGAGAGCAAGCATTTTTGGGAAGTCTCAAGCCTAAAAATCGAATATGAAGTCATACTATCCGACATATGGAGCCCCAGTACAAAAGCAGATGTGTTCATCCTCACACTCCCACTCCGGTTCCGTCCCAGTTCAGGCTCAGAGAGAAGGACAGGGCTCCTAAGAAAGCCAGGAAGACATGTCTCACACTCAGCCGCCCCCAGCGCTCTCCTCCTTTTTGTATGTTGCCGAGTCGACGTACATTGGCAAATTGCGTCTGCGACAAAAGCCCCGACTTCGCGGCTCGCACCAAATTCATATTTAGAAAGGTTGCGATTGTGCTCGTGTGAATAGCTGGCGCTCCAGACTCGGCCCCCAGGGGCCCGTCAACCTTATTCCCTCCTTTAACAACATAACACGTTTGGACTGGAAATTTATGTCGGCCTCCTCCTCCTCCTCCTCCTCCTCCTCCTCCTCCTCCTCCTCCACCCACTTACAGTAGTGAGAGTGGGAGGATTACTCTCTGCAGTTTGCAATGCCACACCTCAGACAGACCCCACTGCTTCTTAAAGGTGCAGGGTGAAAGATCTGCTGACCTCTAGAGGTGAAGTTGCATGTTGTATCCATCACCTCACCCTCACCCTTCTGAGCATGAAGGAGAAGCTATGATCGACTTCAGCTGTCATTCAAACTCAGGACATGTGTAGTAGGTCCACTTTTACTCCTGTTAAAACATGGCAGCCCCCGTGGAGAGGACCCCCCCCCCCCATCCGATGTAAATATACATCAATGCGGTAATGGAAACCTTTTTAATAAATTATAAATTCATGAAAATGTCGGTATATAATTGTTTTGCACTAATCTTGGAAGTGACCAAAAGAACACAAAAAATGTACACACTGTACCTTTAAAGAAGTTGTTTTCATATCAGCCACAGGGACTGAGCCGGCCCGTCAGTGTGATGGAGGAAACCTATTGAAAACAAGACAAATTGGTTTCTGGCCCGAGGGGGAGACATTATAATTAGCAGGAGCTCAAAGTCGGCCGCTTCAAAGAGAGCGTTGTTTCACCATGGCGATGCTGCTCTCGGCGTCAGAGACAGACTCCACCCATATTGTCCAGTCGCTCGGCTCCGCCAGGTGTTTGCTCTGTCAGACGGGGCCCCACTGTTTTTCCAGAGGTCATGGGGTCAGATTAAAATAAACCCTGTTCCTCTTTTCACTCCTCTCTCCTCCATCCCTCCGTCCTCAGACTAAAGGAAATGCATTGCTCATGATTCTACTTCACACAGCCGGAGGAGAAGAGCAGATGGTGCAGATACAGCTCAGCTCTGTCAGTCTGGAGACTCAGTCATTTACAGTTCCAAGTTGAAAAGAAAATGATTGTAACATTTTCTTAAAGGTGCAGTGCGTAAGATTTGGTGACATCTGGTGAGGAAGTTGCATGTTGTATCTATCACCCCACCTGCACCCTTCCAAGCATGTGGGAGGACTTCCGTTCTTGTTCAAACTCAAAATACGTCTAGTATGTCCACTCTGAGCTACGGTAAGAACCTGGCGGCCCCCGTAATGAGAACCCACTCCTCATGTAAATATGCATTGTAGGGCTCATTTAGGTTGATGAATGAAAGAAAGAAAAATACATTGAGTTGATTCTAAATTCATAGAAATGTCAGGATGTAATTGTTTTGTCATATTTTTTCTACCAATCAGAAGTGACAACAATGGCAGAAATCTCACACCTTGCACCTTTAATGAGTGATTAGTTTCAGTCCTACAATGACCTGTTCCCTTTGAAGACAAACGTAATACTGATGTGGCTCTTGGAGAAAATGAGTCACCCCTAAGACTTCTACCCAGGACCGTGTGGGCGGAGACAGTTTGAGTTTGATTGACATCGCCATTGTGATTGTGTATCACCTGTGTGGGGGCAGGGCAACTTTATAACATGTCTTCATTCTTCCTTTTATCTGTGGCATTATAAATTCCCCCACGGCTCCACCCATTTCAAACCAGATGAGCCAGTTATTCAGTTTGATTGATATAAAATGTTAAAAGCACATCCAGCTTTAAAGGTGCAGCGTGTAAGATTTCAGCCATGTTTGTCACTTCCAAAAATATTACAGAACCGTTACATACTGACATTTTCATTTATAATCATGTAAATGTTTTACTTTTTCTCCATTACCCTTAAATGAGTGGATTAATGTGTATTTACATGAGAAGGGGGTCCGTTCTGTGACGACCGCCATGTTTTTAAAGTAATAAAAGTGGATGTACTTAACATCTTCTGAGTTTGAATCACAACTGAAGTCGACCATAGGTTCTCCTCCATGTTCAGAAGGGTGAGGGTGAGGTGGTGGATACAACATGCAACTTCACCTCGAGATGTCACCAAATCGTACACACTGCACCTTTAATTCAAATCACTTTCCCCCTTCAGCTCGTACATAAAGTGGTTGCGACTCACAATTGAAAAGAAATATCATCTCTTGAACTCAAAGTGTCAGTTTACGAGTGAATTTGAAAATCACGCGGTCACACGCTGCGACAGTCTCTCGGGGGGAGTCGAGAAGAAGCTTTTCTGTAAATGGTTTTCCCGCTGCAGATTTGCAGAGCTCATTCACCACTCCGATTCTTTGTCTCTGTCCATAATCCAGAGACAGCAGAGGAAGAATTGTACGGGTGGGGGGGGGGGGGGCTTCATACAGTGGAAGAGGAGGGGGGGGGGGGGTCTTCATACAGTGGAAGAGGAGAGCAAGCGCTCAGATTCTGGGGGGTGGGGTGGATTGAAGAGGATTTGGTCCTTTTAAATAGAAGCACCTGTTCATCTGGGATTAGTGGGAAGCACAGCTCTATTTTAGGTGGAGCGCTGATGTTTGCCCGTCACACTCGGCCTTCCAGAGGCTGAACCAGCACACTGCTGATTTCATTTGGGGACGTGGTGCATGAGATCCTGCTGGTTGGCTCCGAACCGGGACCTGGATGATGTAGATGCCCAGACCGGCTGGTTCTTCAGTCCCTGTCCCGCTCCATGATGAACATTCTTATTTGACTTAAAGGCACAGTGTGCAAGATTCGGTGACATTTGTTTGAGTGAAGTTACATGTTGTATATCACCTCATCCTTCCCATTCAAGCATGCTAGAGAACCTTTGGTAGGCCTCAGTTGTCATTGAAGCTCAAAAGATATTTAGTGTGTCCACTCTGGGCTTCTGCAAAAACATGGCGGCCCCCTCAGAGAGGACCGGCTCCTGATGTAAACACTCCTGTATACTTTAAAGGGCTCATTTTACGGTATTGTAAAAAGCAAGTCATGCATTCATTTGTAAAAAAATGTCTATATAGCAGTATTGTGATCATATTTCTACCAAATATTGACCAAAATATGACTGCACACTGCACCTTTAATTTGATAAGTGTGAGTCAAACTAAGGGGTGTGATGGGCCTCACAGAGTGTGTTGTGGAAATGAGAGATGCTGTGCAGCTGTTGTGTGAGTGCACATCACAACACAACAGGTGACACTGAGGTCAAATGCCGTGTAAACAGAGAAGTGACAACAAATGTGCTTCAAGTCAAATGTCAACAAGAGGAAGACATCTTCGTCAGAGAGAGGAGACCATTAGTGTCACTAATAAGCAGTATATCATTTCATTTCACACACCCATTTGTCAATATGTATGTATATTTCTGTACCTTTTGAATTTTTTATTCAATTTTAATTTTATTATATATACTTAAATACTTACATATATTAACACACACTATATATTCTATTGTGTAGATGTATATTATTCTGGATCTATCCTTAGGTAATCACCCTTTGCCACTTTACTCAAGTATTGCTATACATAGTAAATAATGTTGATATACCTTAAGTTTATATTTATGTATATTTTTGACATCATATTCTACATATACTCTTATCAACCTCCTTCTGACTATATGCTTCAGTAGCAAGTGAACCCCCCCAATATGGGATGAGTACGCTAGTTTTGGCTAATTTAGAGTGATACAACATACCTTTTCATAAAACTGACAGGATTATTTATTGACATTAGTTTTTAAAAACACTTACATCTAATGTAATCTGTGGTGTGTGTACAATTTGATGCAGACAATGAAGGCCATTTATTTATATGGAGAAACAGATGTGTTGGATTGTTTGACCTCAATGTCTGTATTTGAAAAACAATGGAGCAGTTTGTGAAACAGTTTTGAAATTAAAATGCTTTGTGCAGGAAGGTCGAACATTCACAAGGATTTAGCGGAGGTGACTCGCCGACCTTCACTCCAAGCACCGCTGTAAGATTTAGGTAAAAGAAGCATTTTAGTTCGAGTTAATGAAAAACTGCATAAACAATCTGTCACAAACCTTCAAGGAGAGTGAAAGAGCTCATATCCAGACAACCCTCCGCGTGCACAGCATGTAACGAGGTCGGCCATGTTCCTCTACTATATGGTCAGGGATGGATTTAGATTCCCTGCAGATACAGCACATACAGTACACAGCCACATCTGGACACCACAGAATGACCACACCAAATATAGCTGAAGGGCTCCATGCATTTTTAGTATGTGGTCTGAGCCATCCATTTGTGATTGGAGCAAAGAAAACATTCCATTGCATTCCATAAGTGTGCTTTCAGATTTGGGTCATGTTGCATCTTAAAGGTGCGATATGTACGGTTTTAGTTATTATTGTCACTTCTAGAAATATCCCAAAACAATTACATCCTGACATGTTAATGAATTTAAAATCACCTAAATGTATTTTTTCCCCCACTACCCTTAAATGAGCTCATTAATGTGTGTTGACATAAGGAGTGGGTGTTATTATTGTAGCTCAGAGTGGAGGTAGTCAACCTTTGAGTTTTAATGACAACTGAAGTCGACCATAGGTTCTCCTGCATGTTCTCCAGGGAGTAGAGTGAGTGATGGATACAACACGCAACTTCACCTCTAGATGTCACCAAATCTAACACACTGCACCTTTAACAAACCACATAAAGTGAAGTAAATCACAGATCTTCAGTAACATGGGTTTTTGTGCTGTCTTTTAAGCGTATCCAGCTCTAATTGTTCTCAGAGCACTGGTGCACCCCACCCTGCATACCCAACTTTCTTTCTTGGCTGCCTTCAAACAGTCTAAATCACAGATGACTGTACTCCACCTATAATTGGGTTAGCATGTGTGTATTTATAGCCAGAATCTGTCGTTTTCCACAGGCACTCAGAGCAAAACAGAGGCTAGTAGTGCTAAACGGGCTGGATGGCGCTCTGAGTAAACACCAGCCGTCATTAGTGATTTTCTCATTAGCATCCTGCGAGATGAGCAGTTGGAATAGAAACACTGTGAAGTGGGAGCTGGTGTGTGAGCGTTAATGAACGAGAACAAAAGGAAAGTGTTGCTCCCCAGAGAACATCAATCTGTGTCCTTCCTCCCCAGAGCTGCAGGCTCACGAATTGATAGAGTGAAAGAGCAACAAAAGTGTTTATCTTAAAGGAGATGAAAATAGACATTTTTGTCACCTCTAAAAGTATTACAAAACAATTACGTACTGACATTTTCATGAATTCATAATCATAATGCCCTCAAGAACATATTCAGTCAACGCATCACTACATCATGCTAATTATTCTACATACATTTTCAGCCAGTCATGTCTTACACACTGCACCTTTAATCAAACACATCAGTCTCAATTCTGGTGTCTTGCCAACTGGCAGCTCACGTCACTATGTTAAACCGCTCCGTCAAACACGTCATGCAACAATCCTGCAACTCGATCTCACACCATTAGCGTGGATGTGATTGTTATTGTAAAAGCCTTGGAGAGCGAGCGAGCGGGAGAGAGCGAGAGAGAGAGCGAGAGAGAGAGAGAGCGAGAGAGCGGCCCTGGAGTCTTGCCTCATTGAGTCAGCACTGACCTGACATCACTGTTTATCCCTGCCTATGGCTCTGGACACTCTCCCGTTGCCCAGATTCTTCAGGCCTTTCCCCTTCATGTGGCCGCAGGGAATAAGTGCTCCACCGCCTCCGAGAGGATCGGAGCTCTTACGTATCGCTCCAAAATTTCATTAGGAGTCAAATTCACAGGGCTGTCAGCGCCATAATAAACTCCTCCCCCTCAGTGAGGCAGATGGCGCAATTTGAGTGACGGGGGAGAGGCAACCCCCTTGATAAAGTCAGACTTGTGTCTTTTCGTATGGTGTTCATGACAACGTTTAAAGGTGCATGGTGTAAGATTTGGTGACATCTAGAGGGGAAGTGGCATGTTGTGTCCGTCGCCTCACCCTCACCCTTCTGAGCATGAGGGAGAACCTATAGTCGACTTCAGCTTCAGTCATTAGATCTCAAAAGGTGTTTTGTACATCCACACTTTTATTATTGTTCAAACATGGCGGACCCCATAGAGAGGACCCACTCCTCATGTAAATGTACATTAATGGGCTTATTTAAGGTTAATGGGAACAATTGTACATTGAGGTGATGATGAAAATGTCAGTATGTAATTGGTTAGGAACATTTGGAATGTTTTTACTAATAGAAGTGACAAAAATGACAGAAATTGTCCACACTGGACCTTTAACTCTAACTGATGAAAGTGTAAATCTTGATTTAGCTTCTCAAGGAGCCAAAGTGCATTCTGACCAGAGAAATCTAATCGTTCTTCCATTTATTGCACATTAAAATTGTCCTCTGGGATTTGAATGTTTATTGAGGGATTTCAGATTTTCTGTGACTAACCCTAATGTTGTTTCCTTGTTGAGGAATGTACGAATGGGCCACAGTGATTGTTGCATTGAAATCCACCATAGAATTACCAGAGAAGTAAAAAGTCATTTTGAATTTAGAGAACATGCAGGAGAAGCTATAGTAGACTTCAGTTGTCATTTAAACTCAAAAGATGTTGAGTACGTCCTCTCTGGGCTACTGTAAAACATGGCAGCCCCCGTAGAGAGGACCCTCTTCCCATGTAAATATACATTTGAGGGTAATGGGGAAAAAATAATAAATTTAGATGATTATAGATTCACAAAAATGTCAGTGTGTAATTGTTTTGTAATTTTTTTTAGAAGTGACCAAAATCTTGTGCACTACACCTTTAAATTGGCATCCGGCCCACTTGCAATCAAATTGGGGCATATATGTAAACATAATGTGGCAATGTCCTTTGGCACAAGTAGAGCAGATACCTGATTTGCTTTGTGTTTTGATTCATACTACATATGAAATATTGTGCCCCACCTATGTTTTCTTATGTTTACTATGATTCTACAGTCCACATTATACAGCACATTGATTTGCTCTGTCCTGCAGTGTATCTCCATTCTTTTCTATTTGAGCCTGTTCACCTCCTTCCTCCTGAAATCCCAGACCCATGATTCCCGATGAACGTGTCTCCGTGGCCCTATCTGGAACATTGTTCCATGGCACATTTTTAGCCCCTTAGCTTTACCCTAAACGTGATCCATCCCTCTTATATTTCACTCAGCAGGTTTATAAATTCTCCCTCGGAAAGAATAGATGCACCGTTGCGAGCCAGTAACTGTCGTAACTGTCCCTGCGAGCATTTAACGTCCGTGCCCCATATTTAAATCTGCCCACCGCCAAGTCGGCCGAGCTCATTGGACAGTGGCATGTGAACTGCCACCGGGACCGTATTGATGGCGTCCGTTGGATACCGACGCTGCTGTGCCATCGGTTTGTGGTGGGGCGTGAATGTGCCCAGTCATGTATGTGCCATCGTGTTGCTTGCCGGAGCCACAGAGCCAGCATTGAGGATGGGTCAGTCCGCTTTGCTGACCCTCCCACCCTCTGTCTGGCCCGTCTCTTTGTGTCCAGGTTCCCACAGAACAGTGGTGGGACTCGGCCCAATGCTGCCAGCCTCTGTCGCTGAAGGGAGCCATTGTCTCACCCCGCGGCGGCGCGGTGCATCAATGGGGCTCCTTGTTTCCTCACCGCTGTGCAGGAGGCGGGGCTTCGGCCTGTGCTGACGTAAGGCGGTAGCGGCCTCGCTGAGCCGACATTCGTTGTGTGTGTTCTTAGACAGGTTAAGATGGACTGCGGACGGTCGCATTTCTCCCTGCAGCCATTGGAAACAAGGCGGCCATATTTCAACTCTCCAGAGGCCCTTACCATTCACCTCATCTTGTCGATTCCTAGCTTCTCCCACTTCCTGGTTCATTCAAAACTGGGCAAAGAGGCGGAACACACACAGAGCTGTGGGTGGGGCCATGGTGCTATTGTGTCAAGAAGCCACGCCCTCAAACATGCGCAGTTTCAAACGTTGCTGAAATAGAAATAAACGAGTTAGAAAAAAGTTCACCCCCCTGTACATGTCATGGGAAAACATGTGACCAAAACTGTTGTCTGTACCAGGCTTTAAACAAGTTTCATTCACCTCTAAAGTTGACCTTTTTAACATTGGAGTCCATGGGGATTTGCTCCCTTTTGGACTCAGCCCCCAGTGGTTACTCCATGAACTGCATGTTTTTTCACTTCCTATCATCGTGCTTCATCCGTCCTCACCGGAGGTTGCCCCTCGATTTCCACCAGTACAGTGTTGTTTGTGCATCGTCGTGACGCTGATATATCTGCACGAGTTGTTAGTGCGCCTGCTTGTGTGCTTGCTCGATCAGCCATTCTCAACTGGTGGGTCGCAACCCAAAAATAATCCTGTGCTTTTATTTTGAAGGGGATTTTTTTTAATGCATTCACTTTATGCATACCTTAACAGTAGGTGGCGATGATGCCCTGTAATGCTAATGAACACCCGCAATTTCACAGAAACCAGAAAAGTTTGTTTTCATATGCCAACTGACCATGGTGAAATCCCGCCTACATGAAATATGGATTTTCTTTTCTTGAGAACAAAAGAGGGCAAAAACTTCAGTGCGCCATCAAACTGCACCATCTTTTTATTTAATTCAATAATATCCTAGATTTGGTTTGCGGTCCGTCGTTACAGGTTAATGGTGGGGTTGTGAAACCAGTTGAGAGCCATCGCTCTAGATCACATCCCTGGTTCTATTTCTGTTTTTGAATCGTAGCCCAGTCTAAATAAATAACTGTTCCCATATGTTTTCATTTTGTCAGTCAACATATAGAAACAAACTTTGCGGTTTTCTTCTATCTGTTAAAAGGCCGGTGTCTGTTAGCATTACAAGGCATCATCGCCACCTGCTGTTCAGTAGTGTGAATGTACGGTACTCTCGTGCATGAAAACTCCCCTTCAAAATAAAAGCACAGGATTAAAAAAAACAAAAAACAACAACTTTCAATCAAAGGCCTGCAACCCACTGAAAATGGGTTGCCCTTTTGGGTCATGACCCACCAGTTGAGAACCACTGCTCTAGATCACATCCCTGTCTGAATAAGAAAAAAATCCCTGTTCGACAGTATACCAGTAAGATTCCTGCAGATGTGAGATTCCTTCAGCAGGAGAGAGATGGAGGAGGAGGAGGAAGTGGATTCGGAGGTGGTGGGGATGTTTTTAGAGAAAGCACCTGCCTCAGCTCTGGGCCACGTGATGGATGAAGAGGAGGGTTGGATTCAGCCTGAAGTGAAGGACGTTGTGTCCTCTCCCAAATTCCTCACGGTGGCTTCACCACTGATACATGGAGGAACACTGAGGGAGGGTTCATTCATGGTCCAAACCATTCAGGATGGAGCTTCTTTTCAAAACGTCCCCCAAGATTCCTAAATTATCCTCCTCTGGAAATAATTTAATCCTGCCTCCCGCCCCCCCCCCCCCCCGGCGCCCCCCCCCGCGCCCCCCGCGCCTCCCGCCCCCCCCCCGCCCCCGCCCCCGCCCCCGAAGCTGTGTAATGACACAATTTACATTTTCAGAGTAGAGACTCGAAAGTAGCTGCTTGTATTTCCACATCATTAAATCGTTACCCATTTTCAGTTTCCGAGACTGCAAAGAATGCAGCAGTTTGGCCCATTCTTCTGAGACTTGGGTGGATTTTTAGATGGCTCGCCAGTTGGCTGTGGGATTCAGAGAAATTTAGTTTTACAGCTCAAATGTTCATTAATGGCTAAACATGGCTTTAATGGAGTGATTGGAGGATTTATGACGCTATCTTTCCCACAGTTTCAGACATGTCTCATCTGGCTGTTTGCTCAGAGGCATGATATGGTTAGTGTAGACTATCAGGATCAATAACAGACCAATATTATAGTCAGCTGTTCAACAAATCAGATCTATTCATTTGCTAGTGTCTTTTCCTATTGAGCTGATCCAAACCTGTCTATATGGTCGACTTGTCTGCTCCTTCAAAGTGAAGCCAAAGAACCTCATTCACCACCTGTGTCAAACTCATTGTAGATCAGGGGCCACGTTCGGCTGAATGTGGTCTGAAGTAAAATCAGAGCATGATGACCAGTGAACAACAACTACTTCAAACGTTTCCTTTTGTTTTACTGCATAAAAGTACAATAGTGCATCTGATGAAAATACTCATACTCATTGAAACTGATCAATGAAAATGTCACTTTTCAATATCACCACCATAAACCAGGTACATCGGGCCTGATTGGGCCTCTCTATTGGGGCTGCCATGTTTTTACAGTAACCCAGATTGGACATACTAACCATCTTTTGAGTTTTAATGACAACTGAAGTCGACCATAGGTTCTCCTGCATGCTCAGAAAGGTGAGGTGATGGATACAACATGCAACCTCACCACTAGATGTCACTAAATCTTACACACTGCACCTTTAAAAGTGTACAAGGAGCATCCTTAGGTGGCTCTCACACTCGCTCCTCAGTGATTGTTCTATTCATCATTCATTTGTTGTTTTTTTTTGATTGAACTTTTTGATTGACACATGACTCTAGTGAACAGACTCTGGATTCAACTTTGCACAATGGTGGCAAGATATCAGAGACATGTCTGCTTGGTTTGTGGACAGTGGGCGGAAAGTGGAGAGGTGTTGGCCATCTGTGCCGTCTGTGAGCTTCGTTCTTTTCTCTCTGAAGTTCTATCCAAAGTTATTTTCATATTTACTACACAGATCCTTTAGTATTGTCCCCTCGCAGGAATGTTTCCATATAGAATGTGTACTTTTAGATTTTAAACATCTCTATTCGTACCAACGTACAGCACTGAAGTTTACAAATTGGGTGCACACATGCTCTTGTATGTGAAGCAGCTATTTTCCGCTCCCCGCACCAAAATCAAGAGCAGAGACTGGCTGCAGAACATCTGGACATCAGCGGTGGGAGAAGGACGGGTGGGGTGTGGAGGGGGGAGGGTGGGGGGGGGGGCAGGGCGGGGTGTCTGGTCCCAGGCCTGCATGGTCTTTTATAACACATGCAGGCATGTGGGCCGTCGGGGAGCCCGCCACAGCACCACAGAACCCCCCCCCCCCATCACAGTTCAAAGCCGTGCACCACACAGGAGACACATGAACACAACTGTAAATGAAGACATACAAAGCCCTGGAAAGACAAAGAGTCCGTCTGAACACAGCCTTGTTGTGCTGCTGCACAGTGCGTCTCTGTGAGAAGTCCCAGAGCCAACACCGATACGGAAGAGACGTCTCTTTGTGTCCGTCTTGATATCAGATGTGAGGATTATTGGGAGGGGTGTTTGGTACAGTGTGCTGCAGCAGGTCGGACCCAGCCCCTCCCACACCGCACCGTACCATTATGGGCTAAATATACATCGATTCAGTCGGAGCGCGGATTCAATCTCGGTCCCACATCTGTCTGCAGCTGCATGGGCTGAAGTGGAAAGTCCAGCCTTATAAGCTGCATATGGACAATCGCTTAGGATTAAGAATTTCATATTCCCAACCTCGGCTTTGCATATCCCATGATATTGTTTTAAGGGAAAGTGCATTAATGATATTGTCACATCTGTTAGAGGTGAGAAGAAGGTCACACCAGTTCAGATGTGTGTGCATGCGCGCGTGTGTGTGTGTGTGTGTGTGTGTGTGTGTGTGTGTGCGTGTGTGTGTGTGTGTGTGTGGGCGTGTGTGTATCAAACTTGCTGCTGCAGGTAAACTAGTCGAGCAGTTCAGAGATAGCGCGTCACTGTTTGACTGGACTTGATTAAAGGACTAGTGCGCCGCATTTGGTGATATCTAACGGTGACAATGTGGATTGCAACCTCTCAGATAACGATATCAGGTTTGTTTGTTGTCTTGTTGGATGTGTATTAACTCTTGAATCATCAAAACCAGGCTCATTGAGCCCAAGTGGCTCCTGATGGCTGTGCTGTGAGTGTATGAGTGTACTGTGCTGTAGATGCATTGTGTGGTGATTAGCAAAGCTGTCGTGTTGAGCACATTGAGTGGTCACAAGAACAGTGTTATATGGATCATTGAGCAAATACGAGGACGAAACCCACTGTCTATGGAATAGAAATACATCATTGGCCACAGTGGAAGATGATGTGTTGATGAATGCGATTCGTGATATATTCATATTTTCGAGGTGGATATATTTAATCCTGTCAATCATAACTGATGATTTAAAGAAAATCCAGGATTAGCGAAAGAGTCCAGTATAAATATTATTATAGTTTGAATGGATTTGGTATTTAAGAGGCTTTACATTAAGAGGTGATCTCACAGAGCTCAGTCCAACGTCTTATGTGATTATGTTTCTGAATTCAGCTTCAGAATAGTGAAACAATAACTAATGAAAAATGTGCTTTATTTAATTTGTTGTGTATAAACCCAAGCGGCCAAACATGAGTCACCCATCACTGGTTCAAATATTCTATTTTTCAGGCTGACACAAAACAATCAGGAGGCCTGGGCACTACATTTCACCCGGTGCCCAGGCCTCCATAGAAGCCTAATGCAAACGAGCTCAATACCTTTAACCTTTTCGAAATAATCTTTCCCTTCCAGTCTGAATTCAATCTCTCTCCCGTGGCTGCCCTGATTTCTGAGCGATGAGGTGGTGAAAGCCTTTCTTTGTGTGTGTGTGTGTGTGTGTGTGTGTGTGTGTGTGTGTGTGTGTGTGTGTGTGTGTGTGTGTGTGTGTGTGTGTGTGTGTGTGTGTGTGTGAAAAGAAGAAGCACATGTTGACAAGCTCAGGGTCAGATCAGGCCGCTCTTCGTCCTCTTGACTGGTAACTGAAGAGGGTGTTGCTGGGGTGTGGGGATGGATGGGGTG
>JAFBJT010110634.1:0-13943 GCA_016785325.1 Chascanopsetta lugubris | reverse complement strand
CGTTTCTCTGTGTGAGCTCAGTAGAGGAACATTTGACTTTCTCTTAGTTTATTCAATCTAAAATTATTTAAATACAGTTGTGTTTAGTCAGATCAACTTTATAATTCATCTTTCTTTAAACGACAGTTCGTGTAACGCACAAAATCAACATATTGTCAAAATTCCATTTTTTTTTTGCTTCATCTGAACATAAACCACTGTTGCCTAGCAACCACAGCAGTGTCATTTGTGTTTGTTTAAAATCATTAAAAATCATCCTTTTCATAATCATCCTTTTCAAATAGACATTTCAGACTGTTGTCCCACTGCTGTGAAGCGTGTCGGTCCCTAGGTGGCAGGGTTTGACATCACACCTCCCAACGTACATTGCAATGTATAGTTGCCAGTGACATGAATGTACCTGCATCGCTAGCTTGTGCCGTGATCATCTAAGTAAACGGTTTACGCTGAAGTGAAAGTGCCACAGCACACTCCGTGTGTTCTTTGCTTCAGTGGAACACGGTGTCGTATTTGATATTCCACTTTAAAAGTAAATGGAGCAGCGAATGACTCCTAGTTTCCTGCTGTGGATGGAGGCTGCTCTGCCGCCTGCACCTTGGAAACTCCCTGCGGTCGTCTCCGGCATCGCCGCTGTAAATGGATCTTATTTCCATCCTGTGACGGCGGCGTGCGGCAGCCTCAGAGCTGTAGCGCCGGCCCCCGGAGTAAAGGTGACCATCTGACCTTGTGAGGAACCGCTATCGGCCGCATCCACTTACACGCAATGATGTGCTCCTGTCTCAGAGGAGATGTTGTTCATGCGTCCGGCAATTTTCATTCATATAGGCTGGATCTTATCCGGAGGCTCGATACTCGGAGGTGTGGCGGCTGCTCGCAGGCGAGCAGTGAACTCCACACCGAACAAGATTCAGGAGGTTCGAGCGATAAAGACGGATGCCATGATATCCACAGTGGGATTTTGGCTGCAGCTGTGACTGTTTCGATTCCCGCAGTCCCCCACGTTGTCCGTTGCACCGGTGCTGCAAATAGATGCACAGTACGACTGCTAATACCACTCCTCGTGCACAGTGCTTTGCTAAGGTCAACGAACCTTGATCTCCCAATAAGACCTCATACAGATGGCACGATAATTACATGGGGCTGTCTGAGGTTGTTGACATTACCTCACCCAAAGATTCTCTCTCTACGGGGAGTTCAACATCTCCGTTATTGGCTACAGGCAGACTGCTAACGTAACCGCAACTCCCCCAGGGGAACTTGTTTTTCTGGCGCTGCAACACAACACTCTTCTTAATCCTTCATATATGAATCTGGTGTCACCAAGCGGTTCCTTTATGTGTCAGCCACACTCGTAGGCACGGTCTGCTCATTATTATCTGCTGGCTTTGTCTAAATTCACATGACTTTTTCCAGCTAGGCTTCAGGTATTCAAATTGAGCAACAGTCCCTTGGCAATCCCAGAGGTACGAATGTATCTCTGATCATACCAATGCAAGTACTGACTACTCTTGCAACGCCAGTACTACTCATTACTTTTGACGCTGTATGTAGTGTAACATTTTAATGTGTCACAGTGAGTGTGACATGTGAGAGCTAAACATATTCATCAAAATGACTCATGTGTTAGCATGTGGCGGTGGTAGTGGTGGGGGGGGGGGGTGCACCGCTGATTGGCTCCAAGACGTTAATTAAGGCGTCTGCGGTCTCGCCTCACTACTTTGGATAAAAATGTCATGTCAGTGCCCACTGGTGTGAAACCGCATTAAACACTAATGTATAGGATAATAAAGTGTGACAGATGAATGGCAGCCGTTCCTGTGACGACAAAGCATAAATAACTCGCCGTTTACATCATTGTCATGAAGGTGTGTTGTTTTCTGTGTGCGACCAACAGCGTGACGAACGCTCGACTGCTATACAGCCTGAAAAACAATCGCTTCATCTCTTTATCGCGTATTATCCATCTTGCTACTCAATTCCCCGAAGACCTGATTAGAATATATACATCATCATTTGCATAAACACTTTCAACAGGCTCCCCTCCCCCGCCCTGCTAGCGTACTATAAATTAATGCTCATTTTCTTTGCACAAAAAAATAAAAAACATGGAGCCACCAAAGTCCGAAGCCTACGTTATCAGATATTTCCGTATGTACTCTTTGACTGTCAGTTTTCATAAGAACAAACGTTTCCCTGAAGCTTCACGTGTCACTCGTGACTGGGCCCATGCCAGTTTTGCTTATGATTCATAGGTTAATAGAAAAGACATTTTGGGCGAGTGTTGCTTTCGGTGTTTTAGCTCATTTTTATTTTCTTTTTTCCAAAAGTCCTCATGTGAAGTCAGCCCCAGAGCCGCTGAGCTCTCCAGTGTCCCACCCCCCCAACCCCCCTCCCCCCCCGGAAGTGCAGAATATCACATTGCATACTATTGTCCTCGCTAAGTGTTTTTTCAGAATGTGTTCAAAAAACAATTATCTTTTTATGAGCTCATCTTTCAGCAATCGTCCCCATGTATCGACCGATTTATTGTTTGCAGTGAAGTGGCGGTGACAACAAAAACACAATGAGTCATACTTGGTTATGAAGCTCCTGTGTGGTGGCCACTGATGATTGTCAGCGGGGGGGGGTGGGTATGGTGTAGGTGTTGGGTGGGCTTTTTTTTCCCCGAACAGTGGCTGTTTGGCATTCAAAAGCCCCTGTGCCTGCGCTCCTGTGAGCCCTGCGCGCTCTTTGATCCGTGACACAGTTGTGTTGCCTTGAACCGCGTTCAAAACCCTCGATGAGCTCATTCCGGTATCACTCAGTATTTTCAGTCGCATAGACAGGGATTCAGGAGTTCACAGTGGTTGGGAGGATGACGGTAATTACGCCGATCATACGAGACGTGAAAATCAATAATTACGGAATTTAAAAGCAGAACTAATAGAGTCGTCTGGAATTGTATGATAGCGGCGTGTGAGTGAGGATTTAAAGTCTTGACCTGTCACATCGAAGCCTCAGCGTTGGCAGCGTTCCCGGTGATTTGTAAATTTTATGCCTGCGTGATTACATGCTCCCCAAAGTCACCCAATCCCGTAGAGGAAGCCAGGTATTAAAAAATATTTTGACAGATGCTAAGAAGCGAGTGATCACTTGATGATTTAGCGGCGGATGACCATTTTAATGGTGCACTCCCTTCTAATTATGGCGTGATGCGGGTAATATTGAGCGAGCATGTAGACTCTTGCTGCCTGCTAATTCACAGCAAACAAACACAGCTGGGTGTTGGAAGGCAGTGCTCTGCCAGCTGAGACAGAGAGACAGAGAGAGAGAGAGAGAGAGAGAGAGAGAGTGGTAGGTTCACTCCATCTTCTCTCATCTCTGGACCCTTTAAGGAAACCCTCTTCATCATCATGGCTGCTCCGCACTTTTCCCACTGAAATGTACCGTTGAAGGAATAGTTATTTAAAGCGGTCATATTATGCTACTTTTCACCCATTTACCATACCTCCCAGAGGTCCTAACTAAGCGTTAAATGACCTGCTGTGGTCAAGACACTCAAAGGGTGAGCAGTTATAGCTGCTCTCTCTAGTCTGTTTTGGCCCTCTCAGAAAAATGCTCTGCTTTAAAGGGGGCGTGTCAATCACCCCCTCCCTTCTCCCCTCCCAAGTCTGCTCGACCAATGGTCTTCATGCTCCGAGTAACATGGGACTATGTATCAACTGACCACTACATTTAAACGCATTCACATGGTCATTGTATTATGTAGTTTTGTAAAAGTCCAGTGATTAAGGTGAAATTATTTCTATTCGCAGAAATTGAATAAGAAATAATCATCCTCGTCAATTCGTATAACTGAGCAGACAGACTTATGCATAGATATGTTGTGTTCTTCTGTGGGTTTTGTAAATCAGGGTGGAAATACCTTGGGGTGACACCACCTACTGGCCTGGCGTATGTACTACAGTGTAAATTGCAAAGAAAAAAAGACACAATCCTAAAATGGACATAGCCTCTAGCTCTGGTTCACCTGTAATCACTCTTTATTTAACTTTATTAACATAATTTAGAATACAGGGCTGTTCAAGTGGTTGTTTTTTTCCCCTTAAATTGAAGCTCACTGCTATCTGAAAATGTCCTGTAATTTGTTCATTATATCAGTCATTTTGCACCGCAGACAGCTCTGAACACGGTAATCACACCAAACCCTTTTGTCTGCTAATAGAAAGACAGATTGTGTAAATTAGACTTAAGTATTATGAAGGGTTTTTGAGCAGAGGATGGTGTGATGGGTTGGCTGCTGCTGCTGCTGCTGCTGCTGCTGCTGGTGGCAGTGGAGGAGGAGGGGGAGGAGTGGTGGGTGGGTGGGTACTTAGCTGATTTTCATTATTGTCTCATGTCCACTGAATTGCATGGTAACTGAGCTGCATTCATCACGGTGTGTTTCTGGAGCCTCTCTCACCTCCCATTGAAAATAGAAGCAACGTGTTTGTGATCCGCTCTTGTAAATGAGCTGTAGAAAAGGTGTGTGTGCGTGTGTGTGTGCGTGCTTGTGCTTGTGTGTGTGTGTGTGTGTGTGTGTGTGTGTGTGTGTGATGTGACGTCTGCTGCATAAGTGTGCAGGTCCCCTCCTTGTTTTCACATCCAATCCTCACCGGACCTCCTGTCACTCACCGTTTCCCTCAGTTCACTTTTCACACCTGTCCCTCCCTCTCATCTCTTTATCTCATATGCCTTCCTGCGCCGTCTTTCAATTCCTCTCCTGTTTTCCTTTTCTTTTTTTTATTTCAAAAAAAAAAATCATTTCTATTTTCACCCCACTCTCCGTCACCCTCACGTGTCTCCCCACCTTCCTTAAATTTTTACGATAGCATTGAATGATACATGAGCTCCCTTTGATAGCGTGTCCTTGTCTGACAGAAAATTCTGTCAGTTTAGCGTCCGTGAGAAAATGCACGAATACACCATCGATCACGCTGCTTATCATAAAGTGATTTCCTAGCATACAAGGGGCTGGTGTTTTATGTCTTCTGTAGCAGATTGCATTGCATTTTCAAAGTACCTCATGAAATGATGAGACGTTGTCAAGATCCTTTCTTGTTGTTTGGTTTTGTTTAGGACCCGTCTTTTTCCTCTTGTCTTGTAAAGCTGTGCGTTCTCCCTGATTATTCCCGCCTGTGTCTCGTTGGCTCCGCCCCTTCCCTGGGTATTCAAGTTGGGGCCCCCCCATGCACTGCCTGCACGATCGTCTTCTCTTCTTCCTCTTTGAGTTTTGACAGTTTCGGGAAGAATGGGAGGCAGACATGCAAGGAAAAACTCTGCCTCTCTCTTCAGGCATTGTGCAAAAAACACAGCACCACCTGCTGGTCACCATTACAACTTTGGAATACAGGTTATACATCACTTATTTTTGGACTCGAATGTATCTATTCTCACAGCCAAATGGACCCAACCCAACCATGGTCGTGTAGAGAGGCTGTGGTGATGTCTAGTAAAGCTGTCATGTCCTGTGGATAGAATAGAAACAGGGTCATTGCACATTATGCATTTAAGCATCGTACAAACACAGATCTCCAGTCCGATGACACATGCTCTGCCTCCACCAAGCAAAGCCCACATGTGTCGTCAGCCCATGTGTTCGGCAGCTTGAAGCCCGACTATAACCGATTTGGAATGTTCTCAGTAAACCATAAGCTGAGCGCATGCTGATTGTGTTGAGTCTATGAAGAGACGTTTTATCCAGAGTCCAGAGTGTAAAGTACAAACACACCTCTTACACGTAGCTGTTTAACTAGTTGGTCCAATCACATCTCTGTTTATTCATGTGTTGACCTTTTCCAAATCAGGTTGATGCGTTATGTGTGTGTGTGTGCAGTCGATGAGGGCTTTTGTTCCCTTGTGTGCGATGGATATCAGTTTTACGCAGCCTCCCTCCACTCTGGGCTTTATCATTTCCACCCAGCGGTGTCACTGTCAACTTTGGCGTTGTGACAGATTCAACCAAAATCCACGGCCGCCGCGCCCATGCCGTGGGCCGCCGTTTGACATAGCGCTATATCTGTGTCATCTCCACCTCATGGCGTCGACACCAGTTTGCCATTAAGGTTGTGAAGCTCGGCGTATATACAGTCAGCTGTGGGTTTGCGATTTGCATTTCCATATGCTCCTGCTATTTGTGAGCGCTGCATGCATCATATAGTTACATCTGAATCTGCAGGGAAACTCATACATATCCTCTGGCTGATTGCCTCTGTGTATTTATAGTTATGGGTGGTTGCCTTTGTGTTTACATTCACATGTTTGAATATGTGCAGTTACATGCTGGGCTGATGCTGAAGAACAAGGATCAGACATATTTCTGTCTGTCTTATCACCCTCCTCTTTAGTTCCAACAACAACAACAACTCCAATGAATGAGTGATTCAGCAGCACATAAATAACAGTATGTGTTACATAAGCCAAGTGGTTCTCAACTGCTCTGGCTGTGGGACTCATCATTCCTCCTTCACAAGCTTCGACCCAAATCGAGGAAAATGTTAAACTTCTCAAATGTATGTAATGAAAAGATGATACAACCTGACGTAGTGCAGAATATCACAGTTTAATGATAAACAAAAATGGCCACTAGGTGGCAATGCCAGAGAGAATGCTTGTCCTCAATATAAGAGAATATACATTTCACATAGTCAGTGTTGTACTGTCGTCATGGTCGATTTGCATATGAAAACACGAAATGGTGAGTGTCTATTAGCATCACAGGGCATCATCGCCACCTACTGTTAAGGAGTGTGAGTAGACAACTTTTTTTTTTTGCCACCCACTGAAAACGGGTCTGTGACCCAGTTGAGAATCAGTGACATAAGCCACTCACACCTTTCTTTCTTCATCTCCTTAAACTAACAGTGGAGGAACCAACATGTAATGAAACTGATATGTGCGTGTTTATCAAAGACAAATACACTGTAGATCAGTGTTTACACTGTTGCAGCCACCGTCTGAAGGCTTCAGAGACACCTGGTAATGATACATGTTGCAGTTTGCTCCTCGTGCACGCGAAAGAACCTCTGGGATCCTTCGGGTTCTTTGGTGACAACATGGCCGTGCTGCATGGCTGCCTCTTTAAAGACGCTGTGCTCCAGGAGAAAAAGAAAGAGTTCATTCTAGGATAACAATTTGTGCACTCAGGTGAATGCACATGCATAAAAACATCATTATGACTGCTCTATATTCCCTCTCTGCCAATGGAAATGGAAGTAACTCTATCTAAATATTACACTCCGGATGTTATACACACAATAGAATAGTACCATCGGTAAAGTAAACAGTCAGGACCTAAGAGCTCAATCTTTGCTTGGGTTGAGGCGGAGCAGAAGAACTTCATTTAGCTCTGGTTCGAGGTCTCGGCTCCTGCATGTGAAGCATGTGGTGCAAACCGCTCGGTGAATATTTCGTACGTATCCGAAGCCCAAACACAAATCTTCCGCCGGCGACACATGCCCAACCCCTGAGAAGCAAAGTCCAACACAGGAAATTGCCCTTCAGCCAACTTAGGATTCAATCGTCCGAGCCAAGCTGCAGTGACAACTCAGTGTCTTTCACTCCCCCTCCTTTTCTGGACCGGAGAATCCTGGGCCGTCCTCGATGTGTATCGGAGCATCACTTTCAGGGGGGGGGGGGGGGGGGGGGGGGGGGGGTGGGGGGGGGGGGGGGGGAGCAGCTTTCGCCCTGATCCCCCTCCCCTTCCCCCTTGTAGCAAAGTGTCAATAGCGATTACCTCCATTGTAACACGTGTGAAACACCTTCTACCGTAATGAGCTTTTCCCGCCGAATGCGTCCTGGCAGACCTCACTTTTCCTCTGAAACCTTCAGATTGCCATGATGTCCATGGTTACAGCAGGTCACGCTCTGCCTATTTGAAATCAGGCAGGACTTCCTCGGGGCTTCTCTCCAGTGCCCTGCAGATTAACTGAAAGAGGCCATGTAAATTTCAGGGTGGCTCCGATGATAATAATGGTCCCTCCTGTGCAGTTTTGGTCTGACTGTGATGAGTGTAATCAGGTGACTGTCAGGTAAAGGCCCAAAGGCTCAGTGTTCCTGAGATAAAGACATGGAGGCGAGGGGGTGGGAAAATCTGTAAGGTCAAACTCCCCAGCTTGAACGCACTAACCTTTTGTCTCCCCTTTCTCTCTCTCTCTCTCTCTGTGGTCCCCGTATTTCCTCCCACCCTAAAGGGGAAGAGGAATAAGCCGGGAGTGGAGACGGCGGACACTCCGGACTCGGCACGTGGGCGGGGGGAGAAGAAAGCCATCAAGTAAGTGCCCGGTGACTGGAGGGGGTAGAACCATTTGGGCGATGATGAACTTCATGTGCTCGGAGCACCGGCGTGTGCGCTCTACACACCCCGAAACCGGGGCGGAGAATGAGGAGCGCGTCCGGCACATATTAATCGAAAGGTCATCGATTTAATCAGAACAGATTCAGTCTGCATTATCTTACCTGTGAAGCTCTGTGCTGGACAGCAGCTCCGCTCCTGCCCTTATCTGACGGGGCTGTAAGACAGGTATCGTTTAAGTGCCCCGCTTTCCTTTCATTGTGAAATCACTGGGGCGTAAATGTTGAGGAGGTTATTTTTCTGCTTCTTTTTTCGATCTAACATTTCTTCCAGGGCTCACGCTCAGATTAAGGTATTTTCTGTTCCCCATGAAAAGCGACGGTATAGGTCAGAAGCAGAAAATGCCAGCTTTGTAATATTAAGTGCGAATCTCGGCCGCCTGTGTTAACCTGCTCCTCACCGTTTCTCCTCTGTAGCCGGCTGTCGAATGTGTGTTTACTTTTCCGTCTGTGCCGCTGGTTCGAAGCCCGACAGACGGCCATTGTGAATGTACTCTGACCCAGGAGGGTTCATTTCTTTGCATATCTTTTCTTTCAAACCGGCTCCGGCAGCATCGGTGTGCTCTGTCGGTCATTTCACCTCCGCTCTGTCCCTGTGCTGCAGCTCTGGCCACCGCTGTGTGACATCAGTGATTCTGCTCACCTTTCCTTCCTCCTACCTCCTCTTCCACTTTGACTGTTGCGCAATTGACCTCTTTTGTCTTGTGTCTCATGCTTTGTCGTGCATTTCTCTCCGCTCACGCCGAGGACGTGGGAGCCCAGTGTTTACTCAGAAATGTTTTTTTTTTGCCAGTGCTGCTGTGCTAGATGAAAAGAATGTAATCACTTGCTGTATGTATTCATCTGATTATGACTTCCTCTTTCCTCGCTGCCCTATCTCTCTGTCTATCTCTGTGTTTGCTGCAGCACCTCGCTTTATATTTTCATTTGTGAATACCTTCTCCCTCCAGGCTGCCCCCTTTTGTTTATGTTCTTTTCGAAAATGGAGCCGCCGTGATGTTGTGTCCAGGTCTTAGACATAGACGCACACCTGGGTTCTTGTTTTGTGTCCCGCAACAGTGTGTGATGCAGCCGTCCCTCGCACCGAGCCCTGGCGTGGGCCCTGAAAGCCGGAGTTTGGGGGGTCGGTTGCTTGGTGCCAAGGCTTTCCATGGCTGTGTTGCTCTGACCTGTTTCTCTCTTTGGCCGCAGTGATCTAGACAGAGACTTTTGGAATAACAATGACAGCAGCACAGTGCAGCAGAGGTGGAGCTCCTATCCTCCCAAGGAGTTCGTACTAAACATTTCTCCCTATGCTCCATATGGAGATCCTCGCCTCACACTCAAGTGAGTCTTGGTCCACGGCGGGTAAGAGACTTTCCCCTGAGCAGGGCTGTAACGAGGCAGGGGCAGTGCCGCTCCCCCCCCCCCCAAGGAGTTCGTACTAAACATTTCTCCCTATGCTCCATATGGAGATCCTCGCCTCACACTCAAGTGAGTCTTGGTCCACGGCGGGTAAGAGACTTTCCCCTGAGCAGGGCTGTAACGAGGCAGGGGCAGTGCCGCTCCCCCCCCCCCCCCCCCCCCCCCCCCCCCCCCCCCCCCCCCCCCCCCCCCCCCTTCTTCCACCCTTCCCCCCCCCCCCCATTCCTTCCTCTTCACCCTAAATTCCTCTCTTCCACTCTTCACTCCATCATTCCGCTATAGCTACTCATGAAATTGACCCATTGCATATGTGTGTTATAATATCCTATTAAATCCACCTTTGTAATCTATATAGCTTATAGTCTCATTTTGCCAGGGGCCTTCCGAAAGACCCCCCATGTCATGGTCCTGGCGGTAAAATAGACTTTATTATTGTCATTATTGTTATTATTGTTGTATAACCCTGTTCCCAACAGCAACAGTAATAACAGCGACAATAACAACCCTCCCGATGTTAGCACACTGGAGGGCATGAATGCTTACTAATGATTAGTCATCATGTGCTCAGGAAACGTGAGCATAGGAAAATGTCATATATGAACATCGCAGCGTCCCCCGTCGACTTATTACAGCCACGGAGAGGCTGCGCAGCCATGTGAAGCCCCGCCCCCTCATCCCCCCCACCCCCTTCCCCCCCTCAGGCTAATTCCTGTTGCTGCTCCTCACACCCCGTCACCTTCTAATGAACACAGAGGCGCATGTTCACATGCCCCCCTACTCCCTACAGTCCTGCCGGTCCCACTAACTCCTGATCTCTAACCTCTCCCCCCTCTCTCCCATGGGCTGTAACCATGGAGACGGACAACCCTCAAATAGCTCTCCTTTTCAAAAAAAAGCTGTGTTGTACACTTGAACTTCTCTGTAACCTGTGCATCTCCCTGTCCCTCTGCTTGTTTGAACCTCAAAGAAATGTGCCTTTCGTGGTGGTTGTGGAGGGTTGACCGTTAACGCTAGGTTGCCGTGTGGTGCCAGTGTTCACCTGTGGTTTACATCCCATCTGTGGCTTCTCTCCGATCCCCATCAATCCAGTAGCGAATCATGTTTACTGCACTAACACAGTGGCGACTCCCACTTCACCCGCTGTCAATCACATGGAGTGATTCATTGTTTGTACCTGATGCAATAAAAGTCCTTTTTTTTTACTCACTATAGGCACTTGAATCCAATAAAGCACTAGTAAAAGTCATAGCTGACTCCCTGTGGGCATTGAGAGGCCCCTGAGCTCAGACACCCTGATACCAGGCATCTGTCTCATAACTGGTCATCTTTAATGGACCTGGCCGTTGTGGACTCTGTGTTAAATGGCCTGCAGAAAAGAGGGAGCGGTGTGTTTATGAACACGCTGGAATTATGGATTACTGTCTGAAAACTCCGCCTGGAGATGGTGGCTGCTGATCTCCAGAAACCAGCTTCAGACTCCAACGCCTTTGTCTGGAGAAGTTCATTTTTTTTAAAGAAACGGGAAGTAGAGAAAAAAATGTCCAACCCTCAAGGTGGTCATTTATTGCTCATAGTTTTTCCTTTCGGTCTGGCAGTGAAATAAAAATGAACTTTTCACTGCGGTAAGGGTGAAATGAATTGTGTTTGCAGCCAAGCCGGAGCTGCTGAGAACGGATGGCATTTTAATTAAAGTAGGAAAAAGTCTTGTTTCACCAGTGAAAACAGAGGGTGACAACCTGACTCATGTTACTTAAAGGTACAGTGTGTAAGATTTGGTGACATCTATTGATGAAGTTGATGTTGAGCGTGTTCGCTCCTGACGTGAATATAAATTAAAGGGCTCGTTTTAGGGTAATGTAAAATCCAGTCATACATTGATTTGATTGAAGGGATGAAACATTTGTGTAAATATCAGTATATAATTATTTTGTGATCCTAGGCCGACAAAAATGGACAAATCTTACACACTGCACCTTTAAGACAACTTACAGCTGGGAAATCATTTTCCTGTTCACTGTTCTCTGGAGATCAGCAGCCATCAGTCACATGGGGCCTCATTTATCTCACAGGTTCAACCTCCCTCACCCTTTCATCAGCCTCCATGTTAAATAGTTGATTGGATGTGAGTTTTAATTCATGCTGCGGTGAACCTGTCATTTACTTAATGCCACATTGAATACGACACATTTAACCAATGTGCATCGATGTAAACATTGATCAAATTTCGGTTGATCATTAAGTTCTCCATTGATCGATCCGATTGGTTCAAAATGAGAAAGCTCCTCCCTCCTGCAGAGTAGATTTGTGGATATCTGTTGAATGAAGACTTTCACCTTGTGCTCGGCTCGATAAATGAGGCCTGTGACTCCGCCCCCCCCCGTGTTGACCGTTGCTCCGGCAAGTGTCGTTTGTGTTGTTGTTGTGATTGATGACTAATCCACGTGCACTGTCAGGTCATGTGGTCAGAATGAAATGTGAAAGGTGACCTTCAAAAGAGACATGATGTAAGCGCACCCCCCCCCCCCCCCCTCCCCCCCCCGCCGCCCCTCCCCCCCTCCCCCGCCTCTCTCTCTCTCTCTCTCTCTCTCTCTCTCTCTCTCTCTCTCTCTCTCTCTCTCTCCCTCTCTATTTTTGTGTCTCCCAGAGCAGGAGCACCATGCATATTAATGAAATGCAGTCATGTCACCAGAGGGCACTACTGTGCTTTATTTTTGATAGTCACTGCTTATTAGAGCCAACGTGACATTTGAAATCTGAAACCAGCGCGTTGGTTTTTTTTTTAACGAAATTTGAGTTGACAACTGCTCTTAAACTAGGAACACTGGTTAATGACGGGAGCTTGATCTGATTATGTGTTTTGCTGCTGCAGGTATTTCACCACTTCCTGTTTATTGATGCAAAGCAGTCATCAGATGAGCATCTTAAAATAGAGCGGGGACAGTGTCTTACAGGGACAGAGGCACTTGTATTGAACTGAATGTCACTTTGGATGACTCCTCCCGATTGTTTGCTCGTGAGCCACTTTGCTGCACGTCTGCTATTTAGCCTCAGATTCATAAATGAATGAGAGAATGTGAACAAAGTAACCTGCGTACACACACACACACATACACACACACACACACACACACACACTGTTGCCAGCCTTTGAATGGTGGCAGATGCAGCACTCGTCCTCCAGGCCCAAAAGAGTTACTTCTCGCTGGTTTTCCACCCTTCACAGGCTCCTCCCCCTCCTCCTCCTCCTCCTCCTACTCCTACCTCTATTATCTCTTCTCCCCATCCCTCTCTCCCTCTCTCTCTCTCTCTCTCTCCCTCTCTCTCTGCATCTGGACCCTCTCATCCACGTGCCTGTCAGTCGGCCTGGAATACTAGACCTGCCCACCCTGCCACACCCATACACACCCACACCACTGATCTGTCTCCTTAGCTGTATTTGCTCAATCTATTTTCCTGTGTGTGTGTGTGTGTGTGTGTGTGTGTGTGTGTGTGTGTGTGTGTGTGTGTGTTTGTCCGTCTCTCTCTCTCACACCCTTTTGCGTGTCTTTACTTGTCTTTTTCTCCTCTGCCTGTCGTTGTTCTCCCTCCTCTATACCCTCTGTCCGCCGTGGGACCTGCGCACCCTGTCTCTCTCGCAGCGGGGCGGTGTCAGGGGGTCAGAAGGGGGCAGCAACTGGGCATGGGGATGATGGGGGGGGTCCTTATCGCAGTGACAGCGTGAAGAGCATGGTGGCAGAGGGAGTGAAGGCCGGGAGGTGGCAGACCGTCCAGGGCCACATGCAGTCCGGAGGACTGAGACCCAGCAAGTGAGTTCAGAACCAATGAGGCATTGACAAAGTTTTGCGTGGTTGTGCAGCAGAATGAACATTCAATGTTTGACGGTGGAAATGTCGCTCAGGTAAGTTACAGACCTCAGTTATGATTAGGTCAGTCAATCAAAGGCGTCAGTCAAATCCAGTGAAGTGCAGTTCAGGTAGGAAGGTGAGCAGATTCAACCGTTATTGACTGTCTCGTTGATACAAAGGATCTTTAAACCAGTCATTTGAGTTCAGTGGCCACATGTTTGGTCTCAAGTGGGCCGCACCAATAAGATCCATGCATAATAATCCATAAACAACAACTGCAAATATTTCCCTTTGTTTTAGTGTCAATTGAAAGTACAGTTGTGA
>JAFBJT010110632.1:30594-56765 GCA_016785325.1 Chascanopsetta lugubris | reverse complement strand
CTTAACGATTGTAAGCTCCTAATTACATTACTGAGTATTCTGTGGTCACTGAGAAATATGTAACACGAGGTGAGAGAAGAGGCTCGGGGGCCACGGAGCCTGGGGGGAGCCAGATATCACAGAAGCTCAAAAACATTACATATCCTTCAGATTCTAAAATACACTCTCAATTAGGGTCTGTCAATCATCTGCTCTCTGTTTAGCTTCTTTAAAAAAAAGATTGAAATAAAGAGTGTATAGAATTGTACAGTTGCATGTAGAATTAGTAAACCCACACACACACAGACACACAAACACACGCTGCTTCTTCATGGTGTGCTGAGGAGAGCGAAGACATTCTCAGTTGGCACTTATCAAAGACACACACACACACACACACACACACACACACACACACACACACAAGCACAGTACCTACTCACACAAGGCAAACACTCAAGCATCCACTCACTCACACTACCTCAGTCTGCCTATTTAAACCTGCCACTAATAAATTTATATTTACTGCCTGCATTGAGGACTTTTAAATTATGGCATACAATAAACCTGGCACACACATCTCAAAAGCTCTTTCAGGGGATGTTAAAGCAATATAGTAAGCAATTTTCCAAAGTGGATTACAAATTTCACATCCAGGTTTTATTGCACATTACGATAACTTAACCACATCTAAATGTTCTGCATAAATGGGAAATATGTGCTGCTTAATATGCTATTTTTCATTTTTTAAGAAGCGCTTTGCAAACCCTGCCAAGCGAGGGAGCACGCTGGTTTGTATGGAGGGGGAGTCAATAATCTTTATGAGGTGGATTTTAATTACAAGGAGATAACTGAGTATCCTCCTCACGGCAGGCCTCCATCAATCTCTATGCCGCATCAAGCTGAACACGGCCTTGCCGTGCACACGCAGACGCGTGGGCGTGCACGCACGCGCGCGCACACACACACACACACACGCAGGGATGCGGATACCTCTCAGACCTGATTGATCAATCAGTCAGTAATGTATTATTTTCATTTCAGCGAAGCAAAGCGGATGGAAGCGCGTGGAGCAGGCATTTCGAAGTGTTGTAACATACACACAGACACGTGCTTAAGATGCTGACGCACACACACGCACACACACACGCACGCGCACACGCACACGCACACACGCCTGTACAGAAGCGCTGGCAGGGTAATCCAGCTAAAAAAGGTTAAGGCTGATGTTTTCCCAAAGAACGACCGTCTGTGAAAGGTCAGATCAATCATGTGCTAAGCATGCCTCATAAGCAATCCATAAAGAGCTTGTTTTAAATAATAACATTTTATAGATCACCTAAAGACATAATGTACCAAAGGCAAGCGGGGCTCCACTCTCCAAATAGTCCTCGCCGCCGCGCCAACAATTCAAATGGGACCAAACTTAATATGTTCGCTGCAGTTCATTTAATGAAGCGGTGGCATTTCGAGCGAAACCACGCGCACAGCGCCAGCAGACGTCTCTGCTCAACAATAGGCAATTCTTTTAACGCAATATTGCAGCAGAGCCGGGTGCTGTTGTAAATGTGCCCCGGTCTTGAAACAAGCACAATGCTTTTTTTTTTTTCTTCTCTCTCCCTCTCTCTCTCTCCCTCTCTCCCACTCTCTCTCTCTCTCTCTTAGTGGCTGATGTTACATTTGTTGTGTAACCACTTTAATTCCATCTGTCTGACAGAGGGAGAAGGAGCAATTGAAGGAGAAGCCTGACACGTTGTAACGGTGCAAATGTAGTGGAACCGGTTTCGCGGCGGTTCAATTGCTCTCAATGGAGATGAGAGACGTTAGAGATTTTAAAGGTACAGTGCGCGGGATTAAGCTTGGTGTTGTGCAGGTTTTGCAGTTGAACGCCCCTCACCTTGCTCTTCCCTTTGGAAGGTGCAGCCAGAGCAGCCACATAAAGCCTGCTGTGATCACACGTGGGCCGGATCGGTAAAATCACAACATAATGATTTAAAAAAAAAAACAATGTTTCACCTTTGTTTTGGTGCAAACAAGTATATTCTGAAAATCTTCCCAAATCTGAAATAGCTGCTACTTTTATTGAAAATTCGCAGTTAATGTCATTTTTTGGGTCAATTTTACAGTTTGCTCAGTCATCTCACGGACTGGACCCTCTGGTGGTCCGGTTATGAGCCCGCTGGCCGTATGTTTGACACCCCTGCACTAAATATTATGACAGAGTATTTGTATCAAACGTGGTCTTCAGAATCAAGAGGCAGTTGAAGACCACTGGCGTAGCAGTGTCCACTGTAATCACAAAAACCAATTTAGTTTGACCCTTCTGGGTTGCGGTAGAAAACAGGTTGGTGCACCATGGACACCCATGGAGACAGATACAGCCTCATCCTCATGAAAACAACAACTTGGACTTGAGTATAAACAAATGAAAACATCACCACAAATACTCTCTGTCCAAAATGTAGTCGGCACTCGAAGACATCTGAGTGTGACTTTGTTTCCTCATCACCTATGATGTCATAGATTAGCAGCTACAGGGACGGAGGTGGTGGGGAGATGTGGTGAGACAACACACGAGTCCGTTGTGTATCAAACGCTGCATAGGGCTGCAGTGTTGCGCAGTTTAGCTGGGATGGTTCAAGAAGATATCCAGAGCTAATGAGGTTGAGTCTGTGCTCGGAGTGATGTCACACGAGGACACTGAATCCTTGTTGTGTTAATTAAAACTCAATGAAATGATGTGGATGAGAAATTAGCATGGCTCAAAGCCACAGTGAGGGATACTGCTGGGAAAATACGGGTTTCAAGTGAATAACTTTCCTTTTTTTCTTTGTATTGTGCAGAGTGGATACAAGTTTGAAAGATTTTCATATATATATATATGAGAGTGAGAGATGTCAGCAGGGTCCATGCACAAAAAACAAAACAAAAATCCAAACCACTCTGGGCTTCCTGTGCCTCACCTGTGACAGCTGCACTGTAACTGTCCCCGGCTCGTATCCGTGTGACGGCGGCGAGCTGAGAATAGTCGAGGAGACGAGGAGCTGAAACGTAAATCCTGTCCTCCCCGAGTCCAAGCTGTCCCTGCGAGCGATATAATGATAGTGTCAGTCACAGGATTAAATAAAAGTTTAATCCCCATGATTTCATCGCTCGTAGACACAAGAGTTAAATAAAGACACATGCCAGAGTTGCATTTCAATTTTTAGGGGTAAAGATGAATCCTCCCGCTGCGCATAACCAGTGACTCAATCTCTCACCTCGCCGTGATTCACGCTGGCCCGCTCCTCCTGAGCGTAAACACGGCGGTTAGATTTGTCGACGAGAGTCGTAATTTAAGTGCATCTTCTTTTAAAGGCCCCATTATAATATCTGCTGCGTGTGGTTAAATATGACACAGGGAGCCGGCAATTCATCTCGGGCTCAAATGGCTGTCACCCAGGAGGAAATACTGTTAGAAAAGGCACTCTGCATATTTCTTTCACCACACACACACACACACACACACACACACACACACACACAAAGTCTATGGGTGTTTCATGTTTCATTTACCATCACGTGCAAGTGGTTGGCAATGCAATCCCTCATCGGTGAGTGTGTCTGTGTAAAACCTCTATTCAAACACAAAGGCTTAATAACCACAGCATCTCGTGCAGTACAATAGAATGCATTGTCCTCAATTTACATTTCTCTCTCTCACCAAGTGTGTGTGATTGTGTGTGTGTGTGTGTGTGTGTGTGTGTGTGTGTTATAAATGGCGAGGTTGCTCAATTTGACTTCTCTCAGCTGTCCTGCTTCTCTCGTTCCTGCAGAGACAAAGGGATTTCAGCAGTGTGCTCGTGTGCATGTCAGCATGCCCTGGCATATGTTTGAAAGTGAGCACAATATGTGTGGGTTTACATTTAACTGTGTGTGTGTGTGTGTGTGTGTGTGTGTGTGTGTGCTGTGCTGTGCTGTGCTGTGCAGTAATCTGGGTCTTTAATTGCTTATTCGAATGTGCGCTACAGTGCGGATTTGAAGACGCACTACAGCATATGTTCCTGCTGTGAGTTTGTGTGTCTGTGTGCGTTTATAGGAGCCAGTGTGTGCGATTGCGTCACATTGATCTGAGTGTGTACTTGCGTTTAGGTACAGTGAGTGAGCAGATGTGCCCATACCTGAGTTTATGCCTCTGCAAGTGCATATTTGTATATGTATTTTTGTAAATGTGCGTGCAAGTGCGTGTGTGTGTGTGTGTGTGTGTGCGTGCGTGTGCGTGTGCGTGTGTGTGTGTGTGTGTGTGAGTGAGTGCTGTCAGGTGCTGCTCCATGCTGTGCCAGCTGCATCTGGAGCCATCTGTGTTGGGGCTCAGTGGGAGGGGAGTGGATGACTTTAATGTACTTGAACCCCAGACAGACCTTTTCCCAGACAGTTGTCAGTATGAAACCAAGATAACTGGGCCCAGTCAAGCTGAACCAGCTGATCTGGGAGGTGAGCAGCAGACAGATGCTTTGGTTACACTGTACCCCCGGTCAGAGCCACTGGGGAACCTGGCTGGCAGACTCTCTCTCTCTCTCTCTCTCTCTCTCTCTCTCTCTCTCTCTCTCACACATACACACACACGCACACACACATAAAAAACAATGGGATCAGTTTGTTGCAGCAGCAGAAGAGTTGTGTTTGATATCAGAGGACACTTGTCTCCTCTCAGCTGTCGGGATCCTTCTGTTTACTCCCTTCACTGTTCTTCAATGTCATTTCAATGTGACCCAAATGATCTCAAACGACAATTATGACGTTATTTACATGGCACCTTTAAAAATAAAGTTTCCAAGTTTCTTTCAATTAAATCATGAAAGTAGATGTATAACTCTGAAGACCATACATGAATAGTTTTCAACTATTCCAAAACGGTTTCTCATCCAATCAAAGTTGGCCCTGCCTCCAACGCCCAACAACACCAGCAGGACTTGATGTGTGCGTGTATATAAAGATGGATGGGGTGACAGTATATACTTTTTTACAGAGTATTTAAGAAATTCGTTGTGGCCGGTTCACTTGTCGCTGCCTATCTCCTCCTCCTACTTCCTGGTTCATCCAAAAATGGGCGAAGAGGCGGAGCACAAACAGAGGAAAAGTTGGCCCAGAGAGCTGTCACAATATCCATCGAAGGTGCCAGGTCGGTCCGGGTGTATCTCTAGAGGCCACGCCCACTTAATTACGCCCAAATCAAACTCTAAATAGAATCATTGATTCACCCTGATTTTAACATGGGAGTCTATAGAGTGGCCACCCAGTGAACTGCACGTTTTTCCACTTCTGTATTAGCCTCGATTGTTTAGTCGACAATTTTGTATGACTTGATAGATTATTGCACACGCCACCTTTAACATTTTCACCCTTGAATTACAGTGTGTGAAGAAGAAGATATGATTGGGGGAACTCCTTAGCAACAAGCAACGTCAGCCCTAGATGTCACCGAATCCTTCACAATATCCCTCTTGGCTCAGTTGAGTTTAATCTGAGCAGGACATGCTCCTATGAAGACAAACACGGAGAGATGATCGATAAAAGATCAATCTGAATTAAAATGTAGATTACTTTTATTCTTTAAAACTTCATCTGATGTTTGACTGATTTAATTATAGTGGCACCTACTTCATTTAACTGTCAAACCCACTGATACAACACCGATACCATTAGTATTCTGCATGTGCTGTGCTTCAATTAGAAGTGGTATTACATTTTAATAAAGAGCTGCAGCGGAGTCCAGACCTGATTGTCTGGATTTATTCCCCCCCACACCCCTTCCCCGCCCCCTTTTTGCCTCCTTTATGCTCAATAAACTATCACATCATAAAAAATGGAGGGACATCGATTCAAAATGACAACTGCACTCCACACTTCGCCCGCACAACTGCAGGGCGGCGCGGTGCATCGGCGACAAGCCCGCGCCACAAAAGACAACGCAGAGGCCCAGTAATGATCTCGCAGCAACAATATGATTAGTGAAGCACAAAATCAATTAATGCAGCGGTGGAATCAATAGGTGTCTCTCAGCATATATGTCCTACAGTTAATTAATAAACAAAAGGGACATTAAGCAGCGGAGCATCAGACTGTGGCAAAGACTGTCATCAGTCACAACATGTGTACTGATGGCATCAGCAGGAAGGGAAAGGGGAAAACACAGACAGATATAAATGGGCGCGCCGCAAAATACCACACGCACCCACGGGCAAAGTCACATGCGTACGCATACAGGAGGGCGTGTGGACTCACTCACTCACTCACTCACTCACTCACTCACTAACGAACAAACACCGGCTCCTCTCCCCGCTCTCTTTCTTTCCTTCTCTCACACAGAGGAGGACCTGTAGATCTGAGGTATCAATAACACTCATTTGAACCCACCGCTGCAGCCCAGACCACATTAGCATCAATTTGGAGCGGGTCCAGGGTTCGATGGGGCCTGAACCGCGTTGGAACCGGGCCCAGGTTTTGCACAACCATCGGACCGTCTCCTTTCTAATTGACCGTGCCTGATGAGTCACCGCCATCATTACATTACCGAGTAGCCACACCGGTCTGAAGACATACCTCAGGTATATCAAACATATGGTCGAAGCTGCTGCTGGAGAGCACCGTGCTGCTTGGCTGCGTTCACCTTAAAGGTGCGGTGTGTCGGGTTTATAGATATCCAGTGGTGAAGTTGCATGTTGCAACCCCCCCCCCCCCCCCCCCCCCCCCCCCCCCCCCCCCCCCCCCCCCCCCCAGGGGTGAAGTTGCATGTTGCACCCCCCCCCCCCCCCGCCCCCCCGCCGCCCCGCCCCGTCCCTCCCTTCTGAGCATGTAGGAGAACATGCAGAGTGTAGTAGACCTAAGCTGAGGCGACATGGTGGTGCAACATGGCGGCCTCCGTTACGAGGACTCACTCTCAGAATCTATAAGTCAGGTGATAAACGTTACATACACTTAGGTAATATTATATTTTATATTCCGTTTCTGCCGATGGGAAAAAGACATTGTATCATACAGCTCTACAATGTCGTTTGGGGATTCTTATACGTCTGAGAGTGGATGGAGAGGCTGGGAATTGAACCCACAACCTCATGCATTCGAACGAACGCTGTACCACTAAGCGACATCCACACGCGTCACTATACATTTTTGTTTCTTTCAGAGTTGGTTGGACGACTTCATCGGTCTCCCAGAGGATCAAAACAAAACGGTGACCCGAAGGAATTTTGTTGTGCAGATTTGCAAACGACGGCTAATTCAGGTTCACTGTAATCTGAGGTTCATCTGCGCACCGACATCATCCACCTCATTACACAGGCAGGTCAGAGCTGCTATCTAAAACCAATTATATCAACTTAGGTTTGTCCTCTCCATCAGAACTTGAGCAGACGGTTGACCCTGCGATCACACAGCTGACATTCACCATCGAGACATGATGCAGATGGCATCAGCTACACTGGCGTGCCACTTAATTCAATAACGTGTGTAATAGTCATCAGATACCAAGATATGAATATTGAAACTTTTCTCCACAACGCAGCCGATGCACCACTGCCCAGAAACGTACCTGTTTCCCCTGTTATATGTTGTTAACATATTGATTCTGCGGTGTCGCGCAGCCTCTGACATCATTCAAATTCCTTCTCACCTCAATCATGTGATACAACGCAGGCCGTCCGTCTTTTAGTCTCAATAGGAGGAAAACAATGAGATTTCTATCTGTAATACTATTACCAGCCGTAATAGGGTTAGAGCTGCCTGGGTTTACTTTGGTAAGGCAGCGGAGAACTTTATTAGGTTTAAGACCTTTTGCTTTTCGACTGCTACTGATACATAAGAGCCTTTAAGCCCCAGAGAGGGGAAAGGAAGGTATCGGCTTAGCAAAAAATAAATAAATAAATGTTTAAAAAAAAGTTCAAGATGGCCTCCTCTCGTCTCGCGACTTCTCCAGCGACAAACAAAGTGTTATCTTTCAGGGGGTGGAACCTTTCTTTCTTTCTATTTTTTTTTTTTTTTGTCGTGTCGATGGGAGTAGTATTGGTGTGGCACTATGCGGCTGATTACAGGGGGAGTCTTAATCAGGTGGCGCAGACTGCGAGGGGCCCCTGGGGCCACGAGTGTGCTACATCCTGTCAGACTGCACAGAGAAACAATCAATCATCAGAGGGGCTTCAAGACAGTGGAGAGGGAGGGAGAGAGAGAGAGAGAGAGAGAGAGAGAGAGAGAGAGAGAGAGAGAGAGAGAGAGAGAGAGAGAGAGAGAGAGAGAGAGGAGAGAGAGAGGGAGAGAGAGAGAGAGAGAGAGAGAGAGGGAGAGAGAGGGAGAGAGAAAGGGCAGGAAGACGAAAGGTGGAGGAAGGAAAAGGAGAAAAGGGGGCTGGGGGAGTCAGGAGAGAGTGAGAGATAGAAATGGAAGAAACGGAAAGGAGAGGAAATTGACTGTGCCCTTGCAGAGACTAACTTCCTGTGATACAGACGTGAGGACGCTTATGAGAATCCAATGAGCCTCGTGGGACAGGAAGTCACCGTGCACTGGAGGCGTGCGGCGCCGACGCCAAGGCCACGTCAAAGCTCATCACGGCTGATGTCTAACATTTCCATCGCTCGCCCCTGTCACTTTAACCTTCACCTGCATCTTTGTTTTCACCTTCTTGGCCAAGCCTCATCTTTTCGTGGTGGAAGCCATCTCATGTTCAAACGTCCTCACAGATAAACACCAAAGCAGGGAGGTAAGGAATCAGACAGAGAGAGAGAGAGAGAGAGAGAGAGAGAGAGAGAGAGAGAGAGAGAGGGGGGGGGGGGGGGGGGGGGGGGGGGGATGGGGGTTGAGGTGGGCCTAGGTTTTACACTCTGTGGGCTCTGTCTGGGGGCTGTGTAATGATGCGGCACTTTAAAGAAGGTCTTAAATGAAAGGCCAGAACAATCCTCAGTGACAGGTGGGATTCTTTATCTAACGGAGGAGGAGGTGGAGGAGGGAGAGACAGGAGAGGGCCAGCAAACACCCACACACACACACACACACACACACACACACACACAACCTCCCTTATATCCTGCATGCACTTGCATAAACTACAGCCGAGGACTTCCTGCTCCTCCGTCCATGTGGAGCAGACGAGTGGACACAGACAAACAGCAGAACCCCCATAAAGGTGATTTATAGAATTCTAAAAGATGTGTGTTCCTGGCACATCATGAAGGATATTAAGTGCTCGAAGGGAGGACTCAGACACAGACCCTAACCCCCCCCCCCCCCCCCCCCCCCCCCCCACCCCCCCCACACACACACACACACACACACACACACACACACACACACCCCAACCTTTTAATCTCCAGTCTGGGTGGAGTGGGGTGTGTGTCTGTGTGTGTGTGTGTCTGTGTGTGTGTGAGGGGGGGTGTTGTCTCAAAATGTAGGAGAAATAGTAGAAGTTTCCCTATGTGTGTTTGCATGTGTGTACGTGTGTGTGTGTGTGTGTGTGTGTGTGTGTGTGTGTGTGTGTGATATGAAAAAAGCCTGGAGTCCAGGGTTCTTATTCTGCTTCTCCTGGCAGGGCCAAAAGTGGAAAAATGTTTGGCTCACCTCTTGCCCCATCCCCCAGGAGAAGACATTCCCACCATCTGAAGGGAGAGAGAGAGAGAGAGAGAGAGAGAGAGAGAGAGAGAGAGAGAGAGAGAGAGAGAGAGAGAGAGAGAGAGAAGAGAGAGAGAGAGAGAGACAGAGACAGAGACAGAGACAGAGACAGAGAGAGAGAGAGAGAGAGAGAGAGAACACAGTTAACCAACCGTCTGACAATTCCAGTGTGGCAATGAACAGAGTCCTGGGGTTAAAATAGGCAAAGGAGAGGAAGAAGAAGAAGAAGAAGAAGAAGAAGAAGAGGAGGATGAGGAGGAGGAGGATGAAAAAAAACAGAAGTGGAGGGTGAGGAGGGAAATGCGCAGCTGACAAAAGTGGCTCAAGCATCATACATCAAGCACTTGTTACCTCTCTGGGTGCCTGTGATTGCACATGACTGCAAACAAGTCAGTGATAAAAATCTGAAGAAAGATGAGAGCGATCGGAGCGGCTTTAAAGATCATCAATCACGGCCCTGTAAGCTCAGATATTATTAGTTCAAGTAAAGCTGCACTCTTCCATTTTATGGACATCATAAAAGACTTTGGGAGGGGTGGAGGGGCAGGGAGGGGAGGGGGGGTGGTGGTGGTGGTGGTGGAGGCGGTGGGGCGCAGGAGATCCCCCAGTGTTTTAACTAGGACTGGGATGGATGTGTTTGGGGAAGCAGAGCGGATGGATGGACAGCTCTAATGTACGTAGCAACGCAAACCGAATCACTCACACTGCACCCGCTTCGCCTCACCCCCCCCCCCCCCACTCCCCTCCCCCCTCCCCAACCCTGGGGGGGCGGAATGTGGGATGGGAGCGTACGGCCCCACTTACTAGATGTGTAAGTAAAAGTGTAAGTTGAAAAGGGCAATACGTATGTGTGTGTGTGTGTGTGTGTGTGTGTGTGTGTGAGTGTGTGTGTGTGTGTGTGTGTCTGCGGTCTGATCCGTGTTGTTTTTAAGCGTGTGCTTGTCTGACCCCGGAGAGGTTCAGTGACAGGGTGGATGGACCCGCAGGCTCATTAATGCACCACAACAACAGCGGCGGTGCACGTGCCTTTGGGGGTGCGCGCGTGCGCGTCAGTGCGCCCCCTGGTACAGGAGGTGTTGATTTTTCCAGTTTTCAAATCAAGCGGGTTGACGACGGCAATAACAGGTGCACATAGAGGGCTCGCTCTTTCTGTCAGAACGTGACACTTTTATTGATCTCCTGACAAGAGCCGGGGCGTCGTAACTCAGCAGAGTCTGTCGTGACAGATTATAAAAGTTCCACGTGCTTGTGGTTAAGGTGGTGAATATATTCACGTCTTCAAAATGCATTCAAACTTAAAACGGCAGATATGAACTTTGCTGTGGATTTCTCGCAGTGTAATTAGGATATTGCTATTTATCTTCCTGATCTACCGCTGCCCAGGGACAGACCCTACGGAGTGGACTCCATATCCAAAGTGGAGTGTAACCGATGTTCACCAGATGAGGAATATTTACGATAATGAATTGCACTTAAAAAGAGAGAATAGAGAATCTTGTGTGGTTTGAAAACACAGCTGAACTTCATATAGAACTAAATTAAAATTTCAGCTTAAATGAGCAGAGCTGCAGCAGCCTCCATGTAATCTATTGCACTGCACTACGAGTGTTCTGTGGACAAAGTGATGAGGGTGTCGACTTCACTGAGTTTTCATTGTTTTTTTTACTGACCTTTTGTGACTTATCACATTTTTCTTTTCTTGCATTTTCACACAGTATGTACGCCGTCTATATACAGCATACCTATACATTTCCTTTTCATTCACGTTACTGCTGCTGTAAACACTGTGCACCTCAGCTCATATGCTGCAATTGAAGTGGATGACTAGTTTTCTTATATTTTTCTGTGGGAATAAACAAAGACGGGTCAGTGTCACAGTTCTTGTATTATGACGCTTGTGGTAAGTTATCGCTCAGGGGCTCTGGCCTGGACCCGAGAAGCTGTTTCCACTGGAGTCACACTGACCTTCGCTTAATACACAGTATAATAGGATGCATGCAAATAGTATATACCGTGAGACTGAGGTACTCCTCGTACTGGCTGACCCTTGTTCCTGCCATGTCGTCTCAGAGTACTCTTATTGGCGGATGGTATAATTCCATGTCACCGTTACAGTATTGATCAATCAACACGGTCGCCTTTACAGTTCTGTGCATTTTGACGTGATTTAACTCTAAAACAAGCCACTATTAGGTCGTCTGTCTGACAATGTGACATGTCTGTCAGTCCAGTGAGACCTCTGTTATCCTCCATGGCCACGATCTGCTGATGAGGAGCAGTCATGTGATCCGGAACGTCGCATTTGTCCGTCGGCCGCTACACGCGTTAATAAGATGAGATGAGAAATACTACGATGCAGTGGCAACGGCGGGAACACATGTAGGAGCGCCTGTGGCCATTTTAATTAATACTATCTACTCAAAATATTTGTCAGTCCACACCAGCACTGCCTGGGCGATGTCTGCTTTCTGTTTCACTTATTCCAACTTTTCCCCCTCTCCCTCTCTCTCCCTCTCTCTCTCTCTCTCACTCTGCCAGTGAGGACATAAAGGCTAGTGTGAAGTCCATCACTGCCTGGTGAATAGCTGCCCTTTGTGCCTCAGAACTTAATTCAGAGGCTGAAAGGACCCCGGCCCTGCCATAGCACCTCTGTGTGCTGCCTGATTGAAAAGAACTCGCATGTCGTCTGAGCTCCGCCTGAAACACTCCCTGTCGCTTCAAACATGGCAGCTTTAATCAAGTTGGTGTGTGTTCAGAGATCAGAAGGTTGCCATGTATAGAAACGGCATATTTGTGTGAAATGTGAAGTTATGAATACGAGCCATCGCGCCGCGGAGCCGCCGCCGCCGCCGCTCGCTCTCGCAGTCGCTAAACGTCTGCATTGTTGTCAAGGAGACCTACTGTTTTTTTTTATGGTCGCCGTGACCTTATTCAATATATGGACGCTCTCACCCCTCCGTGCATTACCATTTTAACAAACCCAAAGCAATGTCATTCGCTGTTACCGCCAGCTCACGGCAACAATGTCACGCGGAGGTTGTGCAGTAAAGAAAATAATTTGTATCACCATTTCGAGCAACATAACTTTCCTTTTTTTTCTCTCTCTCTCTCTCTCTTCCTGACTTTGGCATTTGTGAAAATGGATTGTTGCAGAGGGCATCAATAACACACCAACCCCTCTCTCTCTCCCTCTCTCTCTCTCTCTCTCTCTCTCTCTCTCTCTCTCTCTTCTCTCTCTCTCTCTCTCTCTCTCTCTCCCCTCCCTCTTAGGCTTGTTAGGCCTGACATGGAACCTCTGTGAACAAAAGGACTGCACGGCTTAGGACTGCCCTGGAATGTCAGCGGGTTCACATTTCACATGCAGATGCGTGACCCCGGAGCCCTTTAGTGGGAAGGTGCGCTTTAACCTCGCAGAGAGGCAGAGAGGCAGAGAGGCAGAGGGGAAGGGGGGTGAGGGGCACCTCGAGGGGAATTAGTGTTGGGTGGTGGGGGGAAGGGGAAAAAGATACAAACTGCTTGTATCTGCGCTCAGAATGTTTCATATCTCTCGGAGAGCTCGTCCTCTCTCCGTCTCTACTCTTAAACTCGCTGTTCAACTCAGCCGATGCACATTATAGAATACAATTGTCGGAAAACTTGTCGGAGCCATCTGCTTCATGTGCGATCCCCCCTCGCTTCTCTGCAACACATGAAAGTATTAACTTTTAAAGTGCATACTTGAGGTTTCTCCCCAAATAATTGAAAAAAAAAAGCACAATGGGAGGAGTTATGTAAGGCGAAGGAAACCAAAGCTACTGTCATCTGCTCTCTGTAGACCCAGCCAGGCACAGTTTCAACTCAAGGGCTTCGCACTTCTGTAAGTCGTTCTCCTTCCCTCGCCGCTCTGCCTATCCTAACTCTCTCTGTACCCCTTCGCCTCCCCTCCCCTCTCCTTTGCACTCGATAGCGAGAACTTCAAAGACGACAAGATCTTCTGCAAAAGCATGGAGGAAAAAAAAGAGAAAAAAAAACTTCAAGCGCGTTTGTTTGTTTTGACCCCGGAGCCCCTTGCTGCAACCCTCTACCTCCAACTTGCAAGTCCTGCAAAATACATGAGGAAGAGACACCAAATCCAAAGCTGCTGTTTTTTTTCTATACCTCCGCTCGCCTGCAACCCTCGTTCTTCCCGTGCAAGGCTGTTGTGTAACTTTTGTCGAGAGCAGCTCCAACATATGGCGCCGCATCCGCCGCCACGACCTCACGGAACTGATGACAAGGAACAAAGCACTAAAGTTTCTTGAGGGGCAGAGGACTTTTGAAATAAGTTTTATATATTTCAATAAGAAAATGAAAAAAATAAAATCAATATCACACAAACGCATATGCACACACACACACACACACACACACACACACACTCAGTCACTGAATACGCACACACACATTTATGTTTCCACACTGACTCATCTAACTTGGCCTCTGTAGGTGTCTGGGTTATGATTTCTTTTCGAGAAGTACAAAAGGGCCTCATCTATCAGCAGGTTTCTGCCTCCAGCCAGGCCCGGATCTGTCATAACAAGGAAGTAGAGACGATAAAACCTTATAAAAAAATACAACACAGTGCAAACTATAATGCCCAAAGTTACCTGAGATGACTATAAAGCAAAATCAAAGGAGAGCACTCAAGTTTGTGGTATTCTCTCATCATCTTGCAGGGAAATGACTTCTCAGTATACCAACCACTGGGCAGCAAACTTTGGTTGTGAGTCACTTGGATTCAGTGGAAGAAAAATGCTTCGTCATTGCCAATAAATTCTAACAGGCAATACATCTTGGAGCAGTTATTGAACCAATAAACATGCAGAGTGTTTGAATCGCCAAAATGTAATGTGATATTGCTGGTGATTGGCTGTCTAGTCTAATGTCTTATGGCTGGGTTACATCACACGGCAAACATATACATGGAATGGCGGGAGGTTCACTCGTCTCTATCTTGCCAATGTCTAACTCCTCCTACTTCCTGATTCATCCCAAAATGGGCAAAGAGGCGGAGCACAAGTAGAGCTCGGTTGGGTCCACGGTGCTCTCGCAGCATCCACAGAGAGTGCCGGGTCGTCCCAGGTGTCAGTCAATAGGCCACGCCCCTTAATTGTGCGCAACCTCAAACCTAAATAGAATAAAAAAATTAGCGAGTTCATCCTGATGTTTAATTCCCCTCTAATGGTGACCATTTTAACATGGGAGTCAATGGGGATTGACTCACTTTTGGAGCCAGCCTCAAGTGGCCACCCTGTGAACTGCACTAAAGTTTTCCCACTTCTGAATTGTCCTCATCTGTCAGCCGTACAAGAGGTTGTCACTTGGGAGTATATCACCATCTTGGATATTTACATCATCACTTCCTGTACCCTTTTCAAAGGAAAGGCCTTGAGTCATGTTTCCTCCTGAGGCCTCTGATCCACCATGACAAAATGGGAACAGGTATTACTCACTGAACGTGGATAAAGGTATGAACAGGAGGCTTATTACATCGACCAGGAAGCTCAACTTTTTAAAAGCAACACGATGAGTGGGTCCTCACAATAGATACAAAAGACTGGTAAATTCTTTTCAACACCTGGAGCCACAAAAGTACAGTCAAGGGCTCAAAACCAACTCCAAACTTCCACACAGCAGGAGGCGTTTGCCTGCAGCAACAAACACGGAGAAGAATGTGCAGACATGGCTTCGCTTTACACGATCAAGACAAGAAAGAAGGAACAGCAAGTGACTAAAGAATCACGTCTCTATCTGGAAAAAGACAAATGACGTCTGGTGGAAGATTTTTGTCATATATTTCAGTCCAGTATACATGGAACAAACTTAAATGCCGACCATACAGCAGATTTGGACTCAGGGGGTGTTTATTTTGTACATTCCGAGCTACTGTAAAACTATGGTAAACATAACAGGTTCCGTTTAGGTCAGTGAAAATAATACTTTATATACTCATTAAGGGTGGATTTAAAAAAAAAAAAATCTAGATGTAATTTCTTTAAATTGCAATAACTTGACCCTAAATCTGTTGACTTATAAATAAATTAGCATGTGGTAGCAATGTTGATGTCAGACTGAAAGTATAGTATTTAACCCTTGTGTTCAAAACATCATCACCATCACCTCAATGACTGTTGATGATCATTACTGTCTGTTTCAGTGCTTATCTCCATCAGAGATCTAGCAAGGGTCTCATCTATATTCATGTCATAGACGTTGATCACTTATTTAGCCAGATATCTCTGTTTGTGTGTGTGTGTGTGTGTGTGTGTGTGTGTGTGTGTGTGTGTGTGTGTGTGTGTGTGTGTGGACTCTGTGTTTAGCAGCTCTGCCCTCTAATAGTTGAGACATCTATAGCATCCACAGCAAGGCCAGGGGAGCAAGGGAGCAATCCATAGGCCTGCGTAGCCATGGCAACTAAACAAGGAATAGGCTAGATGTCAGGCGAGCATGGCTAAATTACCCATTAGAGAAAGCAGGAAGGGGAGAGAGGGAATACTGGTCAGGGCACAAGAGGCTAATGGGGAGATAAGATGGCCAACATAACGACTACACACATACACCCACATGTACACACACACACACACACACACACACACACACACACACACACAGATGCGCACACACAGATGCGCACATATACGTGTCCACGTATACACATAACGATGGGAAGACAGACAGGGGGGCGGTGCATAAAGGTGCTGGCGCAAACACATGCTGAAATAAGGAAGTACAATTAAACATGTTGCAAAGTCACAAACACAAACACACAAACACAATGCCCAGACATATCAACACACATACACTATTAACATATGCTGGCACGCACATGTGGGCACACAAATGGAATAACATATGGGCATGTGCACGCACGCACGCACGCACACACACACACACACAAGCATACAAAGGGAAGACAAAATGGTTTTAATAAAGACGCCCTCTTGGAGAGGTTGCTCGTGAATGTGAGGGAGATGTATTTATAGGAATCCTCCTGTGAGATCCTCTCTGCTCAGCCTCTCGGTGTGTGTGTGTGTGTGTGTGTGTGTGTGTGTGTGTGTGTGTGTGTGTGTGTGATTTCTTCATCCTAATCCTTGATGCATGGCCTACACTGCGAGTCTTTACTAATGAATAAAAGAATAAAGAATGAATCAGTATAAGTATCTAAACCATTGCAGGTATGAGAGCGTAAAACGAGCGTTGGCCTGGTGGTTTATCCCTGTTGTGCGCGCACGTGCACACACGCACACACACACACACACACACACACAAAACAGACCCACACATTTGTATATATTTTGTGCATACAGACACTCAGCACAGCCACACACACACACACACACACACACACACACACACACAACCCCTCCACACGGAGTCAGGCAGGCTCCTCCTGACTTTAATGCTGCACATTCATTTGCATGTGCCATAATTAGCGTCAGGCACACAGAGGCTGGTCCTGGGGGAGCTCTGTGATAACCGCTTCCCCTTCTATTAGGGCTCTCATTCCAAGAGTGTCAGACATTGCACATCTTCATTGTGGGGCCTGCAGCACATGCACCGGCTCAGTGGAACCTCTGCTACTGTAGCTACTGCTGAAGTATGCAGGAGGCGAGGCGAGGCGGCGGGGATAAGGTGCTGGGGGACAGGTGGAGGATGCTGGATGGGGTGGAGGGTGGGCAGAGAGGAAGGAGGAGAGAAAACGAGGGCTGAGGGATGGAAAGAAAGAAAGAAAGAAAGAAAGAAAGAGAGAGAGAGAGAGAGAGAGAGAGAGAGAGAGAGAGAGAGAGAGAGAGAGAGAGACAAAGAGAGGTAGTGCACGGCACATTGTGCAGCAGACAGACGGAGAGACGGGCTGGACAGAGGTAATGAATGCAGTTATTAAATTGTTTCAGCGGCAGAGAGGTCTATTCTTATGCCATTATAAAAGGAACAATTTATCCCCACTGATCGGCCCTGTCTCCTTTCTCCTCGCTCACTTTGATCTGCCAGCATATTGCCTTGATGTGTCCTATTCAATAGCGAATCTGGGGCAATTTTAATGCTTTTGTACCTCGCCACCGCTCCACTTCTCCCTCCCTGTTTAAAAATAGCTGTTAATTATAAGTGCAGTTTAAATGTCTCTAGTGACCCAGAAATGCAGGTTGGAGCGAGAAGAAGGGATTGAGCATCTCCAAGTTTAAAAAAGAGCGAGACACCATTTCCCTTCTTTATCATGCTTTCTTCAATCTCTCCTTTCTCCTCACCCCCCCACCCCCCGCCGCCCCCCACCACCACCACCCCAAAGCTCTTTGTCTTTTCCAATCACCCCCTCCCGCCTGCGCCTCTGCCCCGCCACCTCCAATTCCACTTCTCCATTCCTTTCGTGTTCCCCAACATTTCTTTTACTCCGTCTCTCTCTTCTCTCTCTCTCTCTCTCTCCCTCTCTCTCTTTCTCCTCTGTGGTGTTTTCCAGCTCGGCGGGAGCGAGCGAGCTGGGCTGGAGGATAGGGGATTCGGGTTCCCTTTTTCTCTAGCACACGAGAGAGAGAGAGAGAAAGAGAGAGAGAGAGAGAGAGAGAGAGAGCTGCTGCAGCGAGACTTCGGAGACCACGGCTGTGAAACCGCTTCAGTCTGCAGATTGTACGCCGCGTAACGCCGAGGCTTTGTATCCCTCTCCTCAACTTCCTCCTCTCTTGCAGCTGTAGGAGTGGGATGTTGAAAGGAAAGGCATGTGAAGGTGCGCTAGGTAGCACGGCACCAGGCAGAGGCGCGCAGTATACCTGTGGGGAAGACAGAGGGCTGTGCGGGGACCTGGGGTGTGCACCTGGGGGGTGCAGTGTTATAAATAAAGCATTAGCCTCTTGAAGGAAACAGAGATGTGAGGGGCTGTGTCTGCAACTCTCTTTTCCCTATAACTCTAACTAACAGTTAACCCGCGGGCATGTACATGTACTTCTTTCATCGCAGAGGAGGTGCTACATGTATCGCTCCGACATAATCACTGAGAAGTACTTCTGTCGGAATCCGGATGATTTCGAGAGAGGTCAAGGAAAATGCTTCAATCAGTCATGTTACGTTCCATCTGACGTGAGTGAATCTTCCCCTTGAGGCTGAGTTGTGGAACTGTGTGAAACAAAGTTAATAAAGTTCAGACAGAAGCACCAAAATGGGAGTAATGTGTAATATTACCAAGCATTGAATCCATTTCTGTTCAATTGTTACCTCCCTTCATTGGCTGCCAGTTGAATTCAGGTTTGAATGAACTTCTTCTTCCCCATAAAGGAAGGAAACTGAGGCGGGAGCCTAAGAAACACAGTATGACTTAAATATGTATGTATACGTATATATATTTGTGTGTGTGTGTAATCCTACATTTCTACCTGTATAAGTCGATATTTTACAACTTTAGAATTCTCTTATCTTTACATCAGGACAGACTCCTCTTTATGGAGGCCACCATGGTGCACCACCATGTTTCTATAGTAGCCCAGAGTGGACAAAAAGGCACCTTAGGGTTCCATGTGCTTTCTCTATGTACTTGTGAGGGAGGGGTGAGGTGAGGGTTATTCAGCTGCAGCATGCATCTTCAACATTAGATGTCACTATCTCCTATACTGTGCATAGTTTCTTTTATATTACCTTTCAGTTCTGCGTTAGGGTTCGGGTTAATTAACCCCATGTAAACCATGTCAAAAAAATATTTTTCAACATGTGCAATCAAACGAACATTTCCACTATTCTTAATTATAAACAGGGAATCAAGTTTATCTCAAACACTGCAGAGTGATTTACTAACCACAACAACTTACACACACTCCGACACATTGTTTCCTATAATGCCATTAAGCAGAATAAATCATAATTTTCAAGGCAAAGCACACGAAAGCCACAGGATACTTTGAAAGTGCTCTCTCCACATGCGGCGTGCAGTGTACAGGAGATGACACTTGGCATGAACCAATCATGAAATCCATGACGATGGCAAGGACATGGTTTATGTGAAGTAGCACGTTGAACTGCTTCTACACGAGTGCACGTTTCATGGTCTAACATTGTGCTCCACACTGCAGTGACCTAACACACTGTCAGTGTGTTTGGCTCCAGCTGAATCGAAAGGGTAGTGAGAGCTCCTCTGACATCACAGGGTCAAGTTAAGGGTATATAGTGATTATAGCGTTATTGCACAGCGGCACTAGAATGAATCGAAAAAGCAATATAATGTCCTCTGGGCAGACATGCCTGTCGTCAGACAATTTATATGAAATTCAGATCAGATACTATGTTGAAATGCATGCTTTATAATTTATTGTTCACACAAATCCTGGTGTAAACAATGACATGAAACTGATTAGCAACACTTGGAGAGAGAATATGGAAAAATAATAAGGAAATAGCTCTAAGCCAATTAACTCTCCTGCTCCCCCTCTCCCCCACTAATACTCTTATCTCTCCCTCTTTTCTTCCCGTTCTCAAGGTGCACGCGCCTGAACCTGTCACCGTGCGATGGAGATGCAACACAGCTGTCTGCTCCCTGACTGAGGGGAGTGATAATATTATAAAGCAAAGGTCTCCCTGCAGCCATGACAGTTTTATTGTACTTCCAGACTTCCTCACTATATTTCCTTGTTTATGAATGTAGATGCAGTGAAATTGCAATAGGAGGACATATGCTAACCTCAGCACAGTGTAACCTCCACTATTGGCTCTGACTAAAAATTAATATGACCTCTATGTCCCTCCACCGGCCGCCCGGGCAATGATATACCGTATGTCTCCATCAGTGCTCGTGGCCCGGACTGACAATGGATATGTACAGGAGGTGACTGAGCAGCGCTGGAAAAAGCACTCAGCACAGGTCTGCTCACTCAAGGCGGGCGAGGGCTTGATAGATAAATGAGAACAATGTATTGGTTTGTCCACAGGCGTGGCGGCTACTGACAGAACTCATAAAACAAAGTGTTAATGCCGTCCTTGGTGGGGAACGCATGATAGTAAATAAAATGTTATCAAGTCGCCGAGTGAGGCGCATCTTTAAACATCAGCATCGCCCCCGGGAAACCACGCGCAGTATTAGCGGTGAGAGTGGCTCTTCAAACGACTCAGTAACAAGGCTGCAGCTGGAGCCTGAGCTGAAGAGTCCTCCATGGTGCTGGAATGCAAAACTAATAATGTCACCAGCGTTGGGTTTATTGCAATATTGTTGCTCACATGACTAAAGGACAGTTGGGATTCATGTTAAATAAACAAATGTTGCATTTTATTAGTGGATAAAAATGTCAAGTGATAAATCGAGGGTCATCCTGATGCATGAGTTTTTGATGGTCCAATGGTCAGTGTGTTAAATCTTCTATAAATGTCTATGGGGGCCCATCTGCCATAAAACCATAAGTCAGATCATGCAGAGGTAAATTATACCTATGATACATATACACTCTAAAAGACTAGTTACCGGGGTTATAAATGTCGACCAAGGGGCCTGTTGATGGTACATGCATTTCTGCGGGTTGCACCTTTATCTGTGTAGGTCATTCCCATCCAAACATACGTGAGGTGACGTTAGCTGTGAATTGTTGTCTGCCGCTTTACAATTGTCAATGCAGCATTTTACCCGTCAGCTTGCAGCATCATTGACCAGATGGTATATAGTCATTTCCATCCATGTGTATGTGCCAGAATCATGATATGAAAAGTACAGTGTGAGTAATATTCAGGCGAGAGTTATCTATAGTGTCAGAAATGGAATATAATAATGGTAACCAGATTTATTTTGGTGCGAGGCCACGCAAATACAATACTAGCAGTTTTCGTTAACCTCAAATAATCCCTGGATGTTTACATTTGGATTGAGTCCTCTCTACCCAAGCTGCCATGTTTTTACGGCAACCCAGAATGCACCTTCACCACTAAACGTCACTAAGTCCTACCTACTGTGCCTTTAAATATGATTCTTTGATCTTGATTGCTTCTTTTTTTGTGTGTGTGCAAAATTGCCTTTGATCTATCACCACATCCTTGGAACATCTTAACATGTAACAAATAACAACGGGATGCCTCTGACGTTATACAACAGGATCAATCTACACTTAAATAAGTGGCTCTGCGATAAGAGAGATCTTCCGGCTCACCTTATAAATAAAGAACAATGGAAGATAAACAGGAGGGGAAGGAAGAAAACAATGAGATGAGCAAGGATGACAGCGTGGAGATGGGAGCAGGAGATGCAAGTTAATGACCTTGATAAGACCAGGGACACGGGGAGCCTGAGGAGAAGACGTGATGTGCTGCCATGACAGCGGTGTCGTGGTGCTGGTGACAGAGGAGATGAGGAGTCTGCACTTCTTGGCTGGTGTTACACATTAGCGTTGTTGTTAGCCAGGGGCACCGAGAGTGATCGCGTGTATGTGTGTGTGTGTGTGTGTGTGTGTGTGTTTGTGTTTGTGAGTGTGTGTGCTCACAGAGCGAGGTACGAAGACATCCCGGTCGAGGCCTTCGCATGGTGACAGAGCCTGATACCAATCTAATGAGATAAGAAACGTATGCAAATGAACCTGGCCACAGTTCACACTAATCAGCTTAACACCCTGATAGATATCAGCTATCTCAAACACACACACACACACACACACACACACACACATGCACATACACACACATGCCCTCAGAAGTTAAAGCATTCAGGGAGAGGTTTTGCCATGCTGAGCTGCGACACACAAACAAACCCACGCAAAATATCATTAAGTCAAATTGTTCACTGCACCTGTAACCTCTGTGTGTGTGTGTAGGGGGGTTTAATGTGTGTGTAATAAAGAACCTACACACACGGATGCGAGGTAAACCAATGAGATGAGTGGAAACCTGTGTGTGTGTGTGTGTGTGTATGTGTGTGTGGTGGGGCAGGGGGGGGGGGTCATTCTTGAGGGTCATGTCTTTCACAAGCTAAACGCTGACTCAGGACAAGGGGCCCAAGCGAAGGAATGCAAGAATCTAAAATAGCTGGAAACAACAGGGGCATGTTTGATAAGAGGCGAACAGGCAGCACTGACCCCTCTTTATTCCGTGCCCTTGCAGAATTATCTCGGCGTCATCGCCTGACGCGTCGCACTGCAGGTTCCGTGTGCTCGCCGTCACGTTATTTCAGCCTGATAATAAAAAAAGGAGCAGAGACACATTTGACTCTTGCCAAGTGATGCCCATTGACTTCTTCTCTGTTTGCCGTGACACGGTGTGTGACTCCTCCGTGAAAGAGGCAGCCGGGTGCAGAGTCTCAGGGTGTCATTTTAAATGGTGTGCCGTCTCCACGCAGAGGAGAAGAGTCATGCCCCAGCTGTACTCTTCAGCACTTCTCACTGAGCTATTATTGTCTGTGGGAATCCAGGGCATCCTGAATGGTTCCGAGGGCAAAGCTGTGTCCAGCAGTAAAAGAGGGATAACACAGCTGACCTTCATACACTCCACGTCCACTGCAGCCGTCACAGAGGCACACGAGAGACGCCATTCTCGCTCTAATTACATCTGTTGGATGCTTAGAGGTGCGTGGGTAGGAATGAGTGACATCTTGTGGTGAAGTTGCAGCTTATTCTTCCCTTTCAAGATACAATGAGAAACTGTGGGCATCCTTCAGATATTCTAGAAAATTCAGTCGACTTTGTACTGTCAACGTGTGATGAAACATGGCTGCCTTCATTGAGAAGTTTAAAAATGTATAAATACAAGGGCTCGTTCTTGGGTTATCAAGTGTGCATGATCAGCTTCGTCTTATATTCGACTCTCTTTAAACCAAATCTCACACACAACACCTTAAAGATGAAGTTTCCTCATGGCAAACGGAAAAAGACGTTACTTTACAACCTTCTATGTTACAGTTTTAGAACACTCGCTGAGAGGAAGACATCGGAGCTAATACCTGTAGACGAGAAGAAGCGCCGCCGTTTCGAAAAGACATCAAAATTAAAAGAAATCTGTTGAATAATATCTCGACCTCAAGCCCGTATTCCAAATCATGTGTCGACAGCAGCAATTCAGCCATGACCCTTTGAATTTTTCATATTTCTGCATGCCATGTCTCCAGACATCTCCCTCTCCTTTACCTTCCCCTCTCATTCTGTTTCTCTCCATGTCTCCCTGCCTCTTGGATCCCTCTCTGACATTTACCGCTAAGCTACCTATTTCAGTCGACCTATTCTTAAGCAAAGCTGCGCCAGGACATCTTTATGGAAATCGGCGCTCTGGGTGTGTTGATTTGCAAAAGGGCATGGAAGCGGTTCAGACCCGTCTCACCCCCCCTCCACCTCCCGCCCCTCCCCTCTCTCGCAGCGCGAGACAGACAGACACCGGCTTCCACGGCGACAGACGGTGACGTAGAGGAAGTGAAATAGAGAGCACCTTGCTATAACTATATTGGTTGGCTCCAGTGTGTTGGCGCCCATCTTATCTGGCCGCGGTCCCACGCAGCATTCATCTAATGAAAACCTGGCTGGCCGGCCGCTTGGCTGTCTCATCAGGGCTGGTTGCCAAAGGTTCCTCTCCTCTGCATCAAAGTCACTCAGCTTTAATGTGGCTTTTATCAATGGCCAAGTAAGAGCAAATAACTCCACTACAAATTTGAAAGAAACCATAAAAAGACATCTAAACGCAGAGATGAAGGCAGAGGACTAATAATTCTTCAGGGGCACTTGGGGTGGGGTGGGGTGGAATCATTGTGGTGATGATCAAATCAGAAGGGGGGATGTTTACTCCTCTACGGTGCATTGTGAACGTTCACAACACGTGCACACACGCAAACACAAGCGCCATCCTTCACACGAGCCAACGCAAACACACATGGACATGCAGACGTACATATAGAGGCATTAACTAGCGCATATGCTACACATGGTACAAGCGCGCTACGTAGCCCGTGACGCTTTGAAAAATCCCCAAGTGTCACATTACAGTAGACTGCTAAAAGTGTGTTGGCTGGTGATGGCTGGGAGACCACAGCCAGACTACAGTAGCAGCCCTGTCCCCCGGTGGATGACTGGGCTCTGAACACGAGTTCAGTCACTGTAACAGCCCCCAGTTAGTCATTGGCTCCATCATGGACTCGCTGTCCATAGACCCTCTATGCCAGGGGGTGTCCAACTCAATTTCACCAAGGGCCACATCGGCATTGAGGATCGCTGGTCTGTGGTAACTGCAAGACAATCACTCTTCAAGATGTCGTAAAATAACTGTCGCCAGATTTCGTTATGATTCATTCATGTTATGATTATTGAGTATTCATTTGTATAGATGTAAAAATAGATATATTTTAACAAACATCATATGCCTTTTGAGGTCTCTAGGGCCGCACATCATGACGTGGCGAGCCAGATTTGGCCCGCAGGCCTTGAGTTTGACACATGTGCTCAATGCAAACAGGCTATTAAAAAAGAAAAAACAAAACAACAGCATTACCAGATGATGGCTGAAGCCTGACTGAACAGGTCTGAAGTGTGTGAGAGGACAAACAGAGGTTTGACCACATGTCCAAAGGGTGGAAACAAAATGGAGGCAGGTGTTGGTTGCATTCCGGGTGTAAATAGTGGTTAGTTGAATGTTTGAAAGTTATTGACAAATTGCTGATTCAGCACAGGCACAAAGGTGAAACTAGACACTGCTGTGCAACAATGGCCCCTCTCTCTCTCTCTCTCTCTCTCTCTCTCTCTCTCTCTCTCTCTCTACATTTGGAGGGCAATGGAGCTCATACACTCTTCTCTGGTTGTCAAAGCACTTTTTAAAGTTTCCGTTTAATCAATCAGATAAAATGTCTCCTGATTCCAAAAGTCCTTTGCAAACATTGCTTTTAGGTTCAAGGGGGGAGAAAGTTGAACCCATGTGCTGTCCCACAATGTCCCTGTCTCAGGCTCCACCAACTACCCACCCCCCCCCCCCACCTCACCCCACCCATCTGTCTCTCATCCCTCTCTCACCCCCTCCCCATCTTTCTCTCATCTCTCTCGCTCATCCAGCCTCTCATCACTTGTTCATAACCTCACAGCAGTTGCTAGACAGAGTCATAGTTTCCATCAAAGGGGGCAAGAATGGGTATTTTTAGGCAGTGGGTCACTCTGAGTAGCCGGGCCCTCTGAGAACAAACCATGTCGTCACATTAATGCCATAACTACACAGAAGAGGGCACGAGGTAGCCCCCCCCCCCCCCCACGAGGTAGCCCCCCCCCTCCCACCGCCCTTCAATTTTCCCCCCTCTGTCATTCCTCTGTTTTTCCTTCTTGAGGGCTACTTGTGCCACGACTCCCCGGTAACTACATGGGCGTACCCTCCCGCCACCTTCACTGCCCCCTCGCTGTCGTCTGGATCATTGTCAAACGAGCGAGCAGATTGGGAATGGGCACTGGTGTATGCCAAAGTATTCTGGGATGGGCTCCAAAGAACATATTTGTAGAGCAGAGGAAGAGAGCAGGAAATGGCCCCGGTGCTTAAAGGGAGGCACAGTTCAGAAAGTTGGGTGAATCAAGGGTGAGGGACAGCGGGGGGTATGTGTGTGTGTGTGTGTGTGTGTGTGTGGGGGGGGGGGGTGG